>JAEQML010070730.1:0-16586 GCA_016904865.1 Pissodes strobi | reverse complement strand
CGCTTGTTTAAGGAATTTTGGAAGAGTACAAGTTTTTGTCACGGTGGGACCGCCTTTTTATTATTTTGTTTATGAAAGAAGTAGCGGGGTAATAGCAGCGTTTCATCAAATTTGTTAGCGCTAAATTTAGATCATAATTACTATTACACTAAAAGCCCTATGTTTCTAATGCTCACTTCTTACGTCATATTGCAACAACATTGCTATTGGGGAGAGTAGCACACATTGGTACACTTCGAATAACATTAAGCGCATTTAAAATAATATGTGAATATCTCCATGTACCTCTAATACGGGACACACCGTATGGACATATAAGTGATCAAAATAGAACCATAAATAACATTTATTGCATTCTGTCAAATATGTCTATTGTAGGAAAGCTGTAAAGCTTTGCGTTAATAAAAAGTTATACATATTCGTTATTGGGGCACAAGGCAATAAACTGGCATGTATGCATATTGGCATTGATATCTTAATAGGAATTTATGAATTATGTAGCAGAAAGCTCGAGTTGGGAGTGTTTTCGTATATAGCTGTGGCCCGCTTAGAATGTTACTTGTAAGTTAAAAAATACTGTTTCAGAACTGCTGCGGCAAACGGAATGTCACTGCGATTCAAAGCCCATTTAAATTATTCAATGAACAGCTTTCCAATCTGTATGCAAATAAAGAACAACTCGTTAACCGCCCCTGTTTGCAATGCGAAAATAATTTAAATAAGTACACAACTTCGTGTTAACACTACAAGGTTGAGTTCTGTTTGTTTTGGGCGCTACCCAGACGGTGTTGTGCAAATATCTGAAAATTTGGTCAGCAAAAGTTTAGTGTACCCATCGAAAGCTTGCCACATAATGTTTTTTTCTTACTTGACACTTTGAGGGCCAGATTTTTGGAATTGAAATTAAGCTGCTCCTACTAGTACAAGTTATCTAGGACAATGGTGGTGCAACCATTCAAGATGTTCTCATTTATAAACTTGATTAAACCTGACGTTTTTCTATCTAAAATTTATAATTTCATGTCCTTATTTTAAAAATTAATGATTTTTTCATTACACTGTAAATTGGCTTTATCAAAATTTTATTTGGTTTTTCTGTGTTATAATTATCTGTAAATCAGTAGGCTAAATGTTTTGCCATAATAGTTTTTTGAACACTCTATACTAGGTACCTATAATTTCTGATATATTAAACGTTGGAAGGGCAGAAACTATCGGAAAGAAATCCAAACTCTATTTTAAAAAAGGAAGTTGGTGATGGTGGCTGGAAAACGTAACATCGGATAATAAATATGAGGTCCCAATGACGAGAATTCATTGTGCGCAGAAAGAGTGGGAACGAAAATGTGAATTTGTTTCTCTAGGAATTAATAAGTTATTATTTTTAATGTAATGCGGATGTAAGTACGTGTATATAATATAAATTAATATATCCAATGATCATTAATATATTTTTAAATTTTTAGTATATTGTATAACAATTTTAGTTGAAAACAATCGCCAAATTATGAGTAAAAGAACAACAAATATGGTTTTAAAATTGTTTCCAAAGCCGTCTAACATAGTATTTTTTATAGAGAAACTCTAAAAATGATGATTAAACATTTCTAAAAATATTGTAAAGAAATTAAGACGTTTTTTAATTGAGTACCATGCGGAAGTAGGTATATATCGAAGCACGAGTCTGTAACTACCAAAGGAATGCGGCATGGGCGTGCGATGTTGTCACATACTTTTATTAAATTTAAGTACTAGCTAGGTAAACCCTACAATTTAATTTACTCATCGAAAATAAGTAGTTCCTTAGATACCAATGTTATTTAAAACCTATAAAGCTGTGTTGTTCTATCAATTTTGTTATTTAAATGGATTAAAAGAGCATCATTAAAATAATCCGAATGGAAAAATATGGCAACATAAGACGGGGCGAAGCAAATAGGTGGCTCTTTGGGGCGTTTATTCTTAATATGATTGGTTATACGCGTCATGCGCTCATCTCGTGCCACCTGTAGCTGATTTTGCTTGCCCCTTACCGCTACATCGTAGTAGTAATAGTTCTAATATTTTTAATTTTCATGATTTTTAATAACTTCGAGTAAATCATGAGTAACAAGAGTATCAAGTATTGATATTTGAAAATTGCTTTCGTCTGTATCTATTATATTATTTCTTAAGAGAAAACTGTAAATCTATAGATTTACACATTCCTAAAACTAACTAGGCATGAATTCCAAAAGAAGCGGATGTCAACGTTCTACATTATTATGATGAAATAAGTTCTTCACTCGCGAAATTACTTTTTTTTAAAGTTTATTAATACAAATATTATATTGGAACAGAGTAACTGCAACGAAAGTTGATAATTAACTGAACATTGTACAATATGTTTTGATCGTATTTATAATACTAGTTGTTTACATTAATAGATATATCTTTAATTACACTCTAAGATTAGGGCCTAATTGGCAACTGTGAATGATATGAATGGCGTAATTCAGTGGTTCCTCGTAGGTGGTCTCGTTGGTGGTCTACATAACTCCTCCCTCCTGAAGTTCGGAAAATTGGGGTGAATGCAATTTTCTGATTTCGGACATCGGGATGTTCGACTGGGCCTTGTCTGGTTTTGCATGATAATGGCGTCTGTATCTTTGCCATACGTACAGGATCATAGCTAGGACAGTTAGAATGACCGCAAGGGTGATTATTATTATTGTAGTGTCCCCATGATTTCCTGCAATTCCGAGGTTGTGCAGATTGTGGAATTTGATATTTTCTAATAATTCGTGGACTTCTGATAGTTCTACGTAGTCTACTACTGGCAATGTATTTTCTTCTCCAGGTAGTATGTAGATTTCAGGTAAGTCGAAGATTGACGAAAATCGGACGTTTCTTGTTTGTCGTAAATTAGGTGTTGTATCTCTATAGGACAATCGGTGATGGAGATGATACTTGGATTTGTGATCCTCGTAATTCCATGGTGTTGACATTTGCTTTGTACAGTTGTCTCTTCCGTGGGTATTACTAAAATTTCGTCTCCACTTAAACGATGTACAGTTGTTTTCTGGAATCGTAAATCAACCAATGGGCAACTATTTTTCCCAGTAGTTAAAGTGTCGTAGATACATTTTTCTTTGGTCAGTTTCTCTAGTTGGCAGATGTAGGTATTTTTTATTTGTGGGCAGTTCTGGCTGGTAGTCCAATGTTTCTCTTGCGTAAGCAATATATAAGGATGGGTAGTGAGGATAGTTTTATTTTGGATAGGTACAGCATATATTTTATATAATACAAATTGAGATGGTTTTATAATCGGTGTGTGGATAGCGAATATTACGATATCATTTGTAATTGTTACCTGTGTAGAAAGGTAACTATAGTAATTGATAGGCTCATTAAATCTTACAATTCTTTTAGGACTATATTTTTTAGATATTAAGTTAAGCATTTCGAAAAGTTGCTTAAAGTTTAGAATTGTATTATGCATAGTGTTGGTATGCGCGAAAGATATGGCAACTTCTATATTATTAATGATTTGAGCTAATGTATTGAGTTGTATAATAATATTATCAGTTAGAAGCGAGATATATAAGGCATTAGCTATTTTTGCTTCTTCTTTGTTAATTAGATCTAATTGATTAGAAATAGATTTTTGGTTAGACATTATTTTATTGAGATTTTGTTCGTATATCTTGATAACATTGTTTAAGACTGTTTGTCCTTTATTCATGTCGTCTTTTAAGGTATTTTGATTTTCTCGAAGAGTTTTAATGTAGTTATCATATTTTAATTCGTCGTCAGAGTCTAATGTACCGAACATCCATTTGTTAATTATGCCAATTGCATTGATAAGGCCGCGTTTATGTCTGTTATTTGCGTGAAACATTTTCGTGTTATACAACAATCCTTTTATATGTTCTTTTGTTCGATTTACCTTATGTGCAGTTAGCAATGTAAAGTGTTCCGATATATTTTCCTGAGGTGTAATTTGAATTTCGTGTGATATAGTGAGGTGTGTTGTGATGTAGTGATGTACGAAGGTCCAAGGGCTGTTGGAATAATTGGATTCTTTACTTCTTTAATTCGTATCATCGTTCCGATCTGGAGGATGGTTATTATTATCAGAATTTGGTGTTTCATCTGAAACAATACGTCGTGGTTTTGATTGGTTCTTATGATATGTTTTGTTTTTGGAACTTAAAGTGTTATCAGTTTGAGTTATGGGGCTTGAAAGTTTACAGTACTTCATTTTGTTTTTGTTTGTTGGGTTGTTTTTTACGTAAACAGGTATGTCGGGTTCAATATTAATTTCGGGTTGTCTATTAACATTGACTTTTTCAAGATTATGTTGTTGTTTGTTAGTTAATAGGCTACGAATATTTTGATTTAGAATTTTTATGTTTTCTGAATGTTTTTGGATATACTGAGTTATTTTATTTTCATTTGATAGTTCTAATGGATTCCTATAATCTAATTTACCTCTAGCAAGTTGAAAAGGTGTATATTTCGTTGTGCTATGATGTGAATTATTGTATGATAGAATTGCATAATTCATAAGATTAGATATAGATTCATTAGGTTTTTCATTTGCCAAGGTGTTAATTGTCTCAGTTATAGTCGAATGGAATCTTTCAACAGGACTGTTAGAATTAGGATTATAAGGGATACAGTAGTGTATTTCGATTGAATGTAAATTACAGAAACTTTGTAAAGTTTCGTTTTTGAATGGAGTTCCATTATCTGTCGTAATTTTTCTAGGTAAACCGTAGTGATTGAAGTATATTAATAATTTATTTGTTATTTCAATCATGGTTGTAGTAGTTAATGGATAAGCTTGACCAATTTTGGAAAAGCTGTCCGTTAGAGTTAAAAAGTATTGACCATGAATTTTAAAGATGTCAGCATATATGTGGTCGAAAGGTTCATAACCGATTGGTGTAGGTTTGAATACGACTTTATTTGGGTGTCGTTCGTATTTTGATGTCTGACAAATTTCCCATAGATTAACGTAGCTTTTTACGTCTTTCTCTAAGTTAGGCCAATAAAATTTCTTTTTAAGGCTAAGATGTTTTCTTGGAGTCCGCGATGTGAAGTTTTTGTTTCGTGAAAATATTTTATCGGGGAAATATTGCTCTATCAAAATTGGTCTGATTAGTGATGTGTGACTTCCAGTATCTATTAAGAGTTTTGCAGGTGGGTTTTGCAATTCAATGTACGGAAATGAATTTATTTGGAAAGTGTTTAGACTTAGGGCTGGTTGTTTTGTTGGGGGTCTAATTGAAAATTTTCATTTTCGAATTTTGTTCGATTTTGTTCATAATTTTCGAATTGTTCCGTTTCTTGAGGAAAATACTCGGATGAATATTCAAAGATTTCGAGGCTTGCAGAATTGTTTTGTTCTGCGGAGTATTCGCCAATAGGGTTCTCGTCAATATAATTGATTTCGATAAACGTTAGTGGGTTTTTATGGTGGTTGTTGGAAAAGTTGTGTTGGAATTTATTTGGGAAACTCCTTGATTGATTGCGACTGCTGGTTGACATTGGAGTAGGTTTCTCAGTGGGTTTGTGAGAATTTTCGCGTGAAAATACATTCTTAGGTTTTCCAAATATTTGCTGGTTTGTTGGACAATTGTGTTTCACAGGTCTAGTTTGGATGTTTATGGGTTGGCTTGGAAATACTGGTTTTGGGGAAAATTGACTGTGACCATTAGAAAATTGGTTGAAGGGTGTGTGTGAATTTTAAGTGTAGTGCATAGTCATGTTTTGGGGTGCACGAAATGTTGGTTGTGTTGAATATGTGTGCTTTTGAATTGTTTGTCTTTGTTGTGGAGGTGGTAGATTTTGAAAGCGTGATGGTGTTCTTATGTTCATTTGTTGTTCTATTAAGGTATAATTTAGAACATGCGTGTTAGCCTCATCTAAAGTTTGCGGATTGTGTAACAAGAGAATGGTTCGCAATGCACTAGGTGAGCTGGTAATAAGAACGGTAATCGCATTTAATTCTGTTTGCTCGATTAATGCTGCTTTAGTGTTCTGATTTAGGTTAATTTCAGCGGAGATTTTAAGAGATATTTTAGTTTTTAAGCTTTGTAATCTCTCTAGAAAATCGAGAATGCTTTCGTTTCTATTTCTAGTCATAAAATTAAGTTGTTGCGCTAAAACATGCCGATTAATTTTATCGCCAAATTTCGTTCTTAATGCAATTTTCAAAAGTGTCCAATTGGTAATGTCTGGTTTATATAAAATATAATCACTAGCTTCGTCGGTTAATTTAGAGAAAATCGAAGCTGTTACAAATTCTTTTAGAGATTCGTCAGTTTGACCAGCATGATATCTGTTATAAAATTTATCAACTGAATTAATAAAGATGTTCGCTTTTGCCGGAAAATGGCTTAATTGTATGGGCTATTTCTTTTGCAGCATTTGTTGTTGCCATTGTAATGTTACTACTAGACAACTCGCTAATATTAGAATCTAGATTAATAGTTGTTAAATTTAAAATTAATTCGTTAATGCTTTGTTCAGTGTTTGACATGAAATTTTACTTAGAAGTCGACAAAAATAGATGTTTTGGCACAATTAAGAAAACTTCGAAATATCGCACAACAAGTTTACAAAATATAAAGCGGTAGGAATAGGATAAATATCACTTACGTTCCTGCGTCTAGCTGGACGGTGGCTTTGTTCCCTGCCTGCAGAGAGCGGATTTTTGTAACAAATGGTTGAAACCAATGGTATGCAGGATTCTGGGCTTCGGAATCTGTGGTTCTACTGCTCAGGTGGCTCGGAAGACCTTTTGGAAATCGTACCGACTGCGCCAATTAAGTTCTTCACTCGCGAAATTATTTTTTTTTAAAGTTTAATAATACAAATATTATATTGGAACAGAGTAACTGCAACGAAAGTTGATAATTAACTGAACATTGTACAATATGCTTTGATCGTATTTATAATAGTAGTTGTTTACATTAATTTAATTTAATTACATTCTAAGATTAGGGCCTAATTGGGAACTGTGAATGATATGAATGGCGTAATTCAGTGGTTCCTCGTAGGTGGTCTCGTTGGTGGTCTACATAACTCATGAAAAAATACGTCATTTTTAATGGAATGCCATACGGATTTAGGTACGTATCTTTAACATAATTTAATATACAGTATTTTTATCAATGTGTTTTTAACTTTTATGTTTTTTTTAATAAAATTTCAGTTAAGAAGCAACGTCAATAATCAGCATTAAAAAGTATTAATATTTTAAAATTGCATCCATCTTTGTCTAAAACACAATTATTTTGATGTTGCTAAAGATACGTCTCATTAAACACCATTTTGAACATTGCCTGCATCTCCCTATTAAGACAAAAATAATACGATATTTAATGCGATACGGAGGTAGGAACGTATATTATATAGTATAATACGAATTTGTTATATTATTGTTTTTAAATTCATGTCATCTTAATATTATTTAAAAAAAATCTAATAGCATAACAGAATAAAAAGGAACATGTTAACCTTAATGTACCTACTTATTTTTTATTTATTTAGCGTATGGCTTAACATCACAGTACAATAATGCCACAATAAAGAAAAACAAAAACATATTATATACGATTACATATAAGGACATATCAAACAGTAAGTTGTATATCGTCGAACACAAATCAAATTACAAACAAATGTCTAGATTAGATATATATTTAATTTACTCCTGGGTTGCCATTAGGAAATCCCGTGGGTCACCTGCGAATGCCCTTAGCGGACATTCTTGCATTATTTGTTTGACAGTCTGTCTCTTATCACCACAATCGCAGGCCGCAGAGGGAAGTTTACCCCATCGATGAAAGGAGTCGGCGCACCTTCCGCAGTTGGTTCTAATGCGGTTACGGGTTGACCAGATCTGCCTTGTGGAAGGCCATTATTAAGTTTCATCAGTTTGCTCTTCTTGTTCCCCATTATTACTTGAGAAGTTCTATTTGATAGCATATTATCAAGGAGGTCGGTTACCCTTTTACAGGGAATGGCTCGGATCAGTTTATATATCAGACAGGGTCCAGACGGGGCCGTTTAGTCTATAAATGATGCAGCTACTTTTTGTTTCTTCTGAAATCCGGCCTCTATAAATGTCGTCACCTACAGAACTTGATCTGTACAGCTGCGTTGGGGGCGAAATCCTGCTTGTTCGATGGGAATATTTTCAAGTATTCTTTGGCTGTTTCTGTTAAGAAGTACTCTTTCCAGTAACTTATAGACCATACTAAGTAGCGCGATGGGGCGGTAATTTTCTGGCCTGTCGTTGGACTTAACAGGTTTCGGGAGTGCAATGATCTTTGCTCGTTTAAGTGTACCTACATGTAAGTGCAGCTGATCTGGAAAAATTTGAGGCTAATCAAAAGTTGAACAAAATATTCTAATGGTGCCCTGAACACGAAACGTAAATGTTTAGCACTCTTATCTTTTCATGAGCTACACATATTTTCCCTTTAGTATCGTGTACTTTGTATGGTTCATGTATGATATTTAGGGTACGATCTTTGTATGGTGTTTACAGAGGATTTTGTCTCTTTTTTTATAAATATTCTGTATTGTTTTTTTTACGTGTACATGCATCTTTTATGACTGAAGTACTACTAAATTTTCGTATCGTCATAATATATTTTTCTTAGATTGATCTGCATGAAAATAGTAAAAGAAATCAGTTTTGCATTATAGCGGTCATTTACAAACAAATTTTTCCTGAGTGCTGACCATTTAGCCAATCACATTTGACATTATTTCTGTATATATATATTTCCCATAATGGAATTATGCAATGTAAATATTTCTATCAATTAGATGTTACCAAGTCAATTACATACAATGAATTAATCGAAAGGCAATTAGGTCAAAGCACCTTACAAGCTAAAAAATAGTTACATTTCACTACAGGATAATTCGTTGAAAATATTCATTCAAAAAATTATTTAAAATTTAGGTTGACATACATGAGGGATATAAATTAAGTGAATTTTAGTTAGATCTTGCCAAGTCGATTTTATAATAAATCGTCTGAATCTCCTAGACTGTGCCGCTGTGCTTAAGTGCGGCACAGGGTGCATCTGCAAATATAAGTTTTTAACGATTAGAAAAATGTACTTGGTCCGTTAGAAAAGACGCTTTCTGATTGGTTAGAATGGAAATAGAAATGCTGTTTTTTTAATAGAATACGCTGTTTACTCAGAAATATATTTCAGGGCGATACTCTGCAATATTTCCTAACTTTTCTGTATAAAACATTTCTCGGTAGTTTCAGTAAATTTTGCGCTATTGGAAGTTTTGTATTAGTACGTGACTATCTAGGATCTCAAAAACTATAACAGTTACGAAAAAATTCGTGGCGAAGTTGCGCAATTGGGTGCTCAATCAAGTTTTGAGTACCTTCGGGGATAAGCCCAAGAATCCTAATATTGAAAATTTTATTTTTATTCTTTTCTTGCATTATTTTAAGAGTTATTATTCAGTTATTTTTACCACCATCCTCATATGTTTATTCCTTCAAATGCGAATCTGCATTTTTTATTTTTGTTTTCGAAAGAGGTATGTAAAGTTAAAATTGTAATATCATCAAAAATGTATCTTCAATTTTTATATTATAAGAATAAGAATTCTAACTGAAATAAAACCAGAAAAGTTGAATAGTTCCGGAAGTAGATTTGGTTTCGTAGTCGAAAATAAAATGTATCAAAGTTTTTCTTACTTTGAATCTTTTTAGATTATAGGAAAAAGTCGATTTTATAATAAGTCGTTTGCATCTCCTAGGCACAGTCTGGGTCCTAGACTGTGCCGCATTTAACCACAGTCACATCATAGGATGCATTCTGCAAATATAGGTTTTAATAGTTAGGAAAATGTACTTCTATCCCAGATAAAGCCACACCAGATGCGCAAGTGCCTATCTAACGCGTGCATAACGAACTTATGTTAATCTCTTAGTTAGCGGAGGGCCATGCGAAAAGTGAAATATTACTTTTCTAAATAGTTTTTTCTTGATTTTGGGTATGTCTTGGGTTAGTTTGGGTTAGCACCTGGTTAGTTTCTTTTTCTTGAGCCCTCGTAGCGAGCGGTAGCGAGCGGAGGGCCATGCGAAAAATGAAGTATTTCCTCCAGCGACGTCATTGCAAAATATAATCGGCCTCAGCACAATCCTACAAATTCTAATCGGCCACAGCACGCGATTGCATTCGATGTCGCTGGAGGCGTGTCTTGTGCTGCAATAGGTTATATTTAGTAAAATCGCGGCCCGGAAAAGCCCATTTTACTTTATTGCAAAAATAGCTAAAAATAAGGCGTTTTCAGAGAAGAAAAATATTTAACAATAAGTATTTTATAAGTTGCCTAATTGTTGGTTTCTTTTAATGACATAAAAATGCAATCATTTTAGATTTAACACTTGGCTAAAAGCGGCTGGAAGGGAAGATCTTTTAGAAAAAAGTAATGTTATATTATATAATTATTTAATTGTAAGTAATATTATGCCCAAATGTCAGAAAAATCGTTTAATGTTTAAATCTTAATTACCTACATAAAATATCAGACTGTAATATTTAATTAATGTTTAGATATTTCTTCTAATGCGTGTGTTCAGTGGGTATAAATAAATGCTTGAATGAAACTTACAAATGCGCTTTTTCGTAATTTATATTTCCCATTCACTTCTTGCACTAATTTAATTTCTATATTTATCTTCTTGCATATAATGATGACATTATACCTATTTCTAAAATATCTATTAAACAGGCATTTTGCAATTTTCGAAACGCGCATATAGTAATAATTAGTTTAAATAAGATTACATCAAACTTTTATAGCGATGAAAGTAAAAAATAAGGTCTTTACAAATCCAGTAATTCACATCTAATACGCAATTTGTTTCCAAAATTTTTCTGCTGGTGAGGGTAATGCCATTTTAATTTATTAAAAAATTTATAGAATATCGAACAAAATTTTTGGTGCGGGCCATACATAACTCTCGCGCGCAAGCTCATAGAAAATAGGCGAATTATTGGTATATGTTTCGTATCTGGTGTGGCTTTTATCTGGGCTTCTAGTCTGTTAGGAAAGACGCTTTCTGATAGGCTAGAATGCAAATGGAAATGCTGTTTTTTTAATAGAATACGTTGTTTATATAGAAATAAATATATTTTAGGGCGATGCCTTGCAGCTTTTCCTAACTTTTCTGTATACAACATTTGTCGGTAATTTCAGTAGATTTTGTGCTATTGGAAGTCTTGTATTAGTGTGTGATCATTTAGGATCTCAAAAACTGTAACAGTTACGAAAAAGTTCAAATTGTAACAAAGTTGCGCAATTTGGTGCTCAATCAAATGCCGTTTAAAAACTGAATAAACTTTGAGTTCCTTCGGGGATAAACCGAAGAATCCTAATATTGCCAATTTTGTCTTTATTATTTTCTTGCTTTATTTGAAGAGCTATCATTCAGGTATTTTTACCACCATCCTCATGTTCATTCTTTCAAATATAATTCTTCATTTTTTTATTTTGTTTTTGAAAGACATGTAAAAATGCGCCTTTGCTCTTTATATTCTAAAAATAAAAATACTTACCGAAGTTTGAACAGTCGTCGTGAAAGTAGATTCAGTTAAGTAGCCGAATCACCTAAACCTTTCCTAATTTAATAACCGAATTCCAGTCGGGACTAAATCATCTGTTATTAAAAAAATAGTATTAAGCACAAAAATAATTATGATTATTTAGTCGAATTGAATTATATTTTTGAAAAAACACAATTAAACATCTAATAAAATATATATTAAATAAAAGTTTTCTTATTTTGAATGTCTTTTTAGATTCTAGGGAAAAAAATTGATCATATACCTAATATATTCTATGTTGAAAGTCAAACAACAAATTCTTATGAGTTTGAAAGAAAGCTTGCTTTTGATCCTACTTTTTTATAATCTATCGAAGACACATAACATGTTAATAAGATCTGCCTAGTTTTTTCGTAGAATCAAAAGATAATATAAATATAGAACATTAAATTTAATTTTTTTTTAAGTTGAAATTAATTTTTTTTGGATTTACAACTCATATTCCACAATAACGGAGATATAAAGCATTTTTTACTCTGGTTTGGATCACTCTATACACACTATATGCCTATTTCCAGAGAAAATTACATACTCATTTCCTGACCATAGAAAAAATAACAAGTAAACCTCAGTGAACAAATTACTAACATTACAAGATGTTTGACGGAGCGCGTCTAAAAAAGTGCCTCCTAATAAGCCCGACCTGGTAGCTGGTTCCTAATCAGCATGTAAATAGCATTTTATAACTAGTTAATGTATTTATCGATCCTATTGAAGACGGCACATGAGTTCGTGCGAGGATAAAAGAAGAATTGACCAGTCATCCCATCCACACTAATAAATTTCATTTACCAATAATTATTAAGTTAGGATTCTCGAGTCAAGTTGATTGGGTCATTGAAAGACTTGAAGAGGCTCCTCGAAGGCATATTCGTTGTCTAGTGCATTAAAGGTAATAGAAATTAAAGAAATCATGGCGGATTCAGTTAGGTTAAAGTTGTAAAATTGTAACATTTTAATTTTGATGCTAAATATTCAGTCAGCTGCTACCTTGACACCTTAATATTGACTGCTAAATTGCTAATATTTGTTGGTTGGTTAATAATTTTAGTTACACTTTTTGGTAAATTCGCTCCTTTTTAATTTAATAAGCCCCACGTTGGGCACCAAATTGCGACACCGCTTCTAGCCATTTAGAAGGTTTTGAAAATCACTGAGATTTATTTACAATTTATTTAAGAAAACCAATATAATTTGACGTCGAACCACTTCAACGTTAAGTGTTGTATCACAAACCCGACCACAGGAGTGGTGTTCTTTTGAGCGCCACCAGCTTTTAAGCACTAAGCTGGAGTTGCTTCGCTACTCAAACAAAATAAAAAAAATAAACGTAGGAAGTATCAAGAAATTAAAACGATTATTTTAAAACAAAAATTGCCATTAATAAATGTTAGAGGAAGTTGGTAAATAAAGGTACATACAGTGTATAGTATTGTGACTGCACTAGATGCTAGCTTTTAGATTAATGTAGTACTGCCATTTATATATGGATGTATGATGCAAGAAAATCAGGAGAATAATATTTCAATGCTTTAGTTAGGTAACTATAGATAGATATATGTGTGGAGGAGGGGAGGAGGCGTCATCGCCTTTATGTCACTGCGACCTGTAAGAACTATTGCAACCCTCCTTGTACTCAGAGTATAGTGTCCAACCGTGTCTTCTTGATCTGACTCCAAAGTCTCGACAGTGGCTCCATGATGTAGCTTAACGCTTCTGGATTGATTATCCCCGCAGTTTCGAAGCGCAACCTCGAAAGTCCTTCACAGTGGCAGAGAATGTATTGTGTTTTGCCGACTCCTCCCCTTCCTGGCAGAACCTACACAGGGTTTCATCCGCCAGGCCTATCAGACTCATATGTCTCTTTAGTCAACAGTGTCCTGTTAGTAGTCCCACTATGATTCTTATTGACTTCCGATTATAACTTAACAAGTCTGCTGTTAATTTTGCCGAAGGTTTGCTGATGAAATCTTTGGCATATCTATGTTCCGGTAGATTAAACCACCACCTCTGGGACGCTTCTTCTATCCCTTTTTGAATGGATGTCTTGGCTATGGGCCTTGCGGCTCCGCAAAATGGTTCTGGCCCTGTTAGTGGCTGGGACGAGCCTTCTCGGTCTAATTCGTCTGCCATCTCGTTGCCTCCATGGCCTTCGTGTCCTAGCACACATGCCAAGGTCACTTTTCTATTAAGCCTTCCCATTTCGTTCAACAGAGTTATACAGTCCAATACTAACTTTGATGTTACTATTTTGGAAGATACTGCCTTGATTGCTGCTTGGCTATCGGAGTAGATAACGACTGTCTTGTTGCTCACCTTCCTCCTGATCACTTCCTCTATACAGAGGATGATAGCTCTAATTTCCGCCTGAAATACTGTGGCGAGTGTGCCCATAGGTATCGAGATTTTGGCCTCTGTCCTGGGTTCGTAGATTCCGGCTCCTATTCCTTGGTCGGTTTTCGAGCCGTCTGTATACCAGACTATATCTGCCCTTATGGGTGGTCCTTTTATCCATAGGTCTCTTGGTAATATTTGTGTTAAAAATTTCTTTTCAAAGCTATACTGCGGAGTGGAGCGGTCCGAGGGCATGCCTAGGATTTTATCCTCTCGCAGTGTAGTTTATTGTTTTCGGTGCCGTGTCCCCTTATTAGTGGTGTTTGGCCTTGTGTTAGTCTGTAACAGACTGATTTGGCTTCGCCTTGTATGAGAACATGTAGGGGGGGGGGGGGGGGTTGTGCTCATGGCTCCGATAACACAGGGCAAGCTAATTCCTGTACCCCATTTAGCCTTCTCATCGCCTCGACCTGACTGGTTTTCGTCCAACAGGCGATTCATATGTTTTCATGGGTCTATCCACCCTTGTAAATAACCATAGAGTAATTTTCGGGTTCAATCCCCAGTTTTTCCCACACATTCTTCTACATATACCTAGAGCCATTGTGGCTTTTAGCGCCACTTTTTGGATGTGCGTGTTCCATGTAAGTTTTTGGTCAAAGATGACTCCCAGGTATTTGGCCTCTTTGGAGAAGGGTATAGCTTCTCCAGCTTGCCTCATTTGCTTTAGTCCTGTTAAATCTCTCCTTTTGGTGAATGCCACCACTGTTGTTTTATGTGGATTAACTGACATTTCTTCTTCTCTGCACCAGGAGTCTACGATGTTAAGGGCTCTTTGGCTTCCTTCCGATGTGGTGCCCGTGAGCTCTCCTCGCACCACAATTGTCAAGGCATCTGCGTAGCTCAGCAGTGAAAGCCTTCCGCCCGAAGTTTTTGGATTAGACCATCCACTAGAATGGCCCACAGTAGTGGGGATAATACTCCTCCTTGCGGACATCCTCTCCCGACTGCTGTTTTAAGTGTTGCCTCGTCATAGGTGGATACGATAGTCCTATTTTTAAGGCTGGCCTCGATCCATTGACGTATGGTTCCTGGGACTTGTCTTCCTTCAAGGGCTCTTCCGATCGAATCTGGTGACGCGTGGTTGAAGGCGCCTTCTATATCGAGAAAAGTGGCTAGTGCTATTTGTTTATCCTCTATGGATTTCGATAGGAGCCTACTCAAATCGTCTAGGCCTAAGTTCGTAGATATTCCTGCTTGGTATGCATATTGATAGTTGCTTAGCGGGTTGGCCTTTAGAGCACTATCTCTTACGTACCTATCGATTAACCTTTCAAGGGTTTTCAGCATAAACGTCGATAGGCTGATGGGTCTGAATGACTTTGGTGTCTGCCTACCTTCGGCAGGTATATAACCTTCACCTGTTGCCATTTTGTAGGTATGAATCCCCAAGCTATACAGCCTCTGAAGATCTTACAGAGAGACCAAACTATCCTGTTCTCTCTGTAGAAGTACTGGGTATATCTCATCTAACCCCGGCGATTTGTACAGTTGAAATTGGTTTACTGCCCATCTAACCTATCTATCTATCTAGGTAACTATAGAAAATATTACTGAAATGCTAAGAATAAGTGGCTCAAAAATTTGAGCAAGGAAGAGCAAAAAAGTGTAATTAAAATTAATAACCAATCAACAAATATTAGCAATTTAGCAGAAAATATTAAGGTGTCAAGGTAGCAACTGACTGAATTTTTGTATCAAAATTAAAATGTTACAACTGCCCCCTCACCTTGGGAAGGCGGGAAATTTCCTATAGAAATTTTACCGACGATATTAGGAGGCAACTATAAACAAATAATTGGGATTAAAACTATGTGTGGTATGATGGCTGAAGTTCTAACAAAACTCTGACACTTAACTATTCAAAACAGTATTATAAATAATATTCATCAACGACAATAACCTATTATGTCTAGAACTAGAGGGATGTGAAAAGGCAAACGATAGTAGGATAAACTAAATTTAAAGGAAGTCTATCCAAAATATCTAAATCAAGATACAAAACAAAAAAAAAACAATACCGAATACCTTTTATTTGTATCATGGAATACTGGTTCTTAAAAAATACCACCCCCTGTGGTCGGGTTTGCGACACAACACTTAATGTTGAAGTGGTTTGACATCAAATTATATTGGTTTTCCTAAATAAATGTTCAATAAATTTCAGTGATTTTCAAAACCTTCTAAATCCCCCTAGGAACGGTGTAGCAATTTTGCGCCCAATGTGGGGCTTATTAAATCTAAAAGGGGCGAATTTACCAAAAAGTGTAATTAAAATTAATAACCAATCAACAAATATTAGCAATTTAGTAGAAAATATTAAGGTGTCAAGGTAGCAACTGACTGAATTTTAGTATCAAAATTAAAATGTTACAACTGCCCCCTCACATTGGGAAGGCGGGAAATTTCTTATGTAAATTTTACCGACGATATTAGGAGACAACTATAAACAAATAATTGGGATTAAAACTATGTGTGGTATGATGGCTGAAGTTGTAATAAAACTCTGACACTTAACTATTCAAAACAGTATTATAAATAATATTC
>MU195146.1:0-12932 GCA_016904865.1 Pissodes strobi | reverse complement strand
CCATTCCGAGTTGCCACGGGATGTGGCCCATCAAATCCCATCGTCCTCCTCCAGGCTGGAGAACACCAAAGTACAAAGTCTGGAGCTGATCACTGGGGAGTGATCCAACAAACCCCATTTTTACCCCTGTCAGACTAGTGACCGCCAAAGGAATGAGTCTGAGGCCGATGCTTCGAGTGGAAGCGACCCTAGGTGGTAGATGCATAAGCCTACTCGCATCGTCCGGTGAAAGACCACCCCACCAGAATTGGGGAGCGCTAAGTGGTTTTCCCAAATCACGTTCCGCTTCCGCGCTGGTGATGCCGGGTTTCACAGTAGGAGTATATGGACATGATGGTGCTTCCAGGATCAAAATATTCCGGAGGTAAACTCCCCGGCCATTCGGATCTCCGAGCGCTGGGTGGCCCTGGGAGCCCTTCATTCCGCATTTCACAGACAGCAAAGATACCGAACCAATTTAGAATAGATTTCTGCAACGTAAGAGGCCTAAATACAAACATAAGTTCGGTACACCAACATCTACAAGCAAATAGACCACACATATTGGCCCTTACAGAAACACAAGTATGTTCTACAACAACAACAGTGAACTACCTCTATCCTGGTTACGACTTACATACCCGATTTAGATATAAGTTCGGAATATGCCTTTTTGTCCGAAGCGACCTCTCATGTCACCGCGAGGAAACACTCGAACCGAACAACCTTGACGTCATGTGGCTCAAGTTCACCGCCAAGGGATTAACCAAGTTTATATGTTGTCTCTATCGCCCTCCGAGCGATAGAGCCTACCAAAGCTTTTTCTCAACACTAGCTACCACCTTTGACTCAATACAGGTCGATCACCCCAGTTCAGAAATAATCGTTCTGGGAGACTTCAATGCCCACAACACCAACTGGCTCAAACATCACAACAAGACCGACAACGAAGGTAGAGAGGCTGAAGCATTTGCCATCAGCTGCGGGCTTATTCAACTTGTAGACGAACCAACTCGAATCTCAGAGAGGGGCGAATTCGCCGCCCTCCTGGATCTTTTTCTGACCACCAATCCTGACCAGTACAAGGTTACAGTTGGTCCGCCATTAGGTACCTCCGACCACAAACTTATTACAACGGTTTGTGAATTGCCACTCATACAGAAGGATCCACCATTGCCTCGCAAAATCTGGCATTACAATTCTGCAAACTGGGACGATCTGAGGCAGTTTTACCAAGATTTTCCTTGGCTTGACGTCTGCTTTGCCACTGACGACCCGTCAGACTGCTGCGAAGAGATCATGCAAGTAATCTCCTCAGGAATGGAAGCATACATCCCAAATTCCATCAAGTTACCATCAAAAGGAAAGCCCTGGTTCGACAAAAGATGCGAAAGAGCTGTAGGAAGGAAACAGCAAGCCTATAAGTACTGGCAGCAAAATCAGACCGCTGAAAATCGCAATTATTTTATCGAAGCGAGAAACGAGTGCAAGCGTGTGATCGACGAAACTAAGGACAAACACAATCAAAGGATCAGGAATAAACTTTTGCAATGCCCCAGTGGCTCCAGGAATTTCTGGTCGGTAGCAAAGGCAGTAAGTAACAACTTTACAAAAACGTCTCTCCCACCTTTGACGGACGAACGTGGCATCACGGCGACTACAGCCAAAGAAAAAGCAAACATGCTCGCCAAAATGTTTTCATCGCACTCTACCTTAGACGTGCCCCAAAGCAAGACTCTCCCCACTATACCGAACATCAACACCACCATGGCAGAAGTCAAGTTTTCTCATCGTGATATTCGCAAAATCCTTAAAGAACTTGATACGCAAAAGGCATCAGGACCGGACGGAATACCTGCCATCGTGCTAAAGAACTGCGCCAACGAACTAACACCTGTTTTTTCCAGGCTTTTCTCTCTTTCTTACAGAAAAGGGATTTACCCATCCTCTTGGAAAGTCGCTCGAGTGCAACCTGTTCCAAAAAAAGGCAAGAAAACCACGCCCTCAAACTATCGCCCGATTGCCTTGCTTCCAATAATCTCCAAAGTCGTGGAACGTGTAGTCAACCAGCAACTACTCAAGTACCTCGAGAGCAACAGAATAATCAGCGATAATCAATACGGCTTTCGCAAAGAGAGATCGACAGGAGATATATTGGCCTATGTCACTCATATATGGAGTAGGGCAATTGAAAACTACGGAGAGTCTCGAGCGATTGCGTTGGATATTTCAAAGGCATTCGACAGAGTTTGGCATGACGGACTGCTCAACAAACTGCCGTCCTTGGGACTGCCCGCCTCTCTCTGCAGCTGGCTGGCCAGTTTCCTTAAGAACCGATCCCTACACGTTGCAGTCGATGGACACATCTCGGACACATTCACCATCAACGCGGGCGTGCCTCAGGGCGCAATACTTTCACCAACTCTGTTCCTCATCTATATTAATGACCTGCTGATCGAAACGAATAATCCTGTTTACAGTTTTGCAGATGACAGTACCCTTGTCTCCCACTTTAGATCAGAAAAACCCTTACCAGCGACTGAGACTCATCACCGCAGACAGGAGCAGATTACAGCAATTAATCAAGACCTGGAGAAAGTTCAAACTTGGGGCGACCGAAATTTGGTCCAGTTCAATGCAGCAAAGACCCAAGCCGCAACGTTTACTAAGAGGGCCAATACAGCGGGCCCTGACATCATTATGGCAGGATCGACCATTCCTTCATCCTCGTCAATCGGGCTGCTGGGTGTCTCGGTCAACAGCAATATGTCATGGCATGACCATGTTGCTAACATCGCAAAATCAGCCTCCCAGAAGCTTGGTGCGCTATTTCGCAACAAAAAACTCTATACACCGCAGCAGTTGCTCTTGCTGTACAAAGCGCAAATAAGACCGTGCTTAGAATATTGCTCACATATCTGGGGTGCCGCACCAAAGCATACCCTAAAGCTGCTGGATTCCATTCAGAAGAGGGCTGTGCGTCTCGTCGGCGATCCGGAGTTGACCCGGAATCTGGATAGTTTGGAACATCGCAGACATGTGGCCGAGATGTCTCTGTTTTACAGATACTTTCACGGCAGATGTTCCCAGGATTTGGCCCGCATAATCCCGCCCCTGGCAACTCCTGTCAGGCAGTCCCGACAGACGGCAGGAGCGCACCAGTTCGTCGTACAACTAGAAACACCTAGAACATCGCTTTACCAGAACTCCTTTGTCTGGCGCACTGCATCACTGTGGAACTCACTTCCAGGACATCTGTTTCCCACTAATTACAACCTACAAATATTCAAGAACCGTGTCAATCATCATCTTCGCACACACACCGCTCGTCGAGCGCCATAGGATCTACCTTTAGTGTGTGTGCCACTGCCATAAAAAAAAAGGCTTCTCTTTGAAATTACAGAGTTCCAAAAGAATTTTAAATTAGTTAACTACGTTGGGGTTTGGAACCTTCGGCACCATGCACTAAAAACAGAGTTTCATCCTCAATACCGAAACAGAATTTTTGCACCCGACCGACGCACAGTGGGACGGATTCGCAGATTCGCGATCGAAATCTATTGCTTCAAAACTAATAGCTATATTGAGCAGTAATTGCGGTATTACCTTAGCTAACCTAACATAAAATAACCTAACCTAACCGAACCAATCATAACCTCACCTAAACTAGTTGTTTAATTGTGCGGTAATTGTTTTTTTTTTACTATAACTGCTTGAAGACTTATTTTGCGGTAAAATAAAGGAAGAACCCGCCAAATCTTTAAAGCTCACGTAATTAATTGGTAATATGGTTAAAGGATGCGCATTTTAAAATAAAAAAACAAAAATTGGAAGTTGTAAAAGTAAATAACTTTTCCCTATATAAAACATGTTGATTCAAAAATTAAAATATTTGTTCGCTACTAGGTTTTTGTATCCAGAATAGTAAAAAATGCTATAATAATTCATCCTCATCCTCCTCTTCTTCTGCTTCTAAGAATTCTTTTTTCATCATCTGCTTCTTCTTCGTCCACACTTTCCCCTCTCTCCTCCTCTTTTTCGACTTCGTCTTCTGTTGTAACAATTAACGATCGCATTTCTGCATCAATAATTTTCACTCTTTATTTTCTACAACTAAAGCTACTAAGGTAAGGATCAGAGCTGAGCAAAAGCCTATTGAATAGGTCTTCGTTGACTTTTATTCCACTGATTTTTCGTGCATATCCTTGCCGATATTTTCTGATATCCTTGTTTTTTGCTTCTTGGGCCTCTTCCGAAGTTCACCAATGGGTAGCAGGGCATTTTGAACAATAATTGGGCCATGTATTAACAGCTTGTGCACATATATAGGCATATAGTACCAGTTGTTGTGGTTGCCTCAGAAAGTAATTGTGCTGTAGCTACCTTACCAGATTCTTTCAGTTTCATGGCAGTGGCAAAAGACAATTCTTCGCTGGTCTTCTTGGAGCGAATGTCTTCTGATTTTCGGCGTTTACCTATAACTGAACACTCATCGAATTCTTTAGATGGTCGGCCGGCTGCAATAATTTAAAATTTTAGAGAGAAATTATTTTAAAATAAATACCCTTATCTTTTAATGTAGATGCTACACTTCACGTAGAAGAGGATCCTTGTAAACAGCGAATAACTACCTCTGGGAAGACAATTTTATTCTCTAGCCATTTTTGGTATTTCAGTGAAAATCGTTCATTACTTCGGTTCACACTTTTCCAATTCGAGAAATAGGACGCAAAAGTTGAATTTCTAATAAGTTGCGTCAAAGTTGTAGTGGCATTTGAATTGCCATTTGTTGTAAAGTGTTCTTTCAAAAAAACTAAGACACAGTTTTTACGCTTTTTCACCGTTTCCGATGAAAATTCCATCATTATTTGATGTAGTTATAACCTTGCTATAGGCATGTTTAATGTCATAAAATGTTCAAAATTAACACAACAGATCACAATAATTATCACGAAAACTAGCAAAATAAATAACAATGGAATTACACAGAAATCACAGAACACCTCTTCCGTTCGAAAGCTTTAGAAGAACTGATCTTATTTGGTTTGCAGCGCATACCGCATAACATTAATCCCACTACCTGCCCGTTTAGGCATTAATCCCCCCCTCCCTGCCCTAAACGGGCAGGTGGCAGCAGCCGCTCTAATTTTTATTCCATTCCTGGAAGTGCAAGAAATTCAAGTACCATTAGTTTGTAATCTATTGGCGTCTATTACTAAACGAAATTACAGATTACTTCTTAGAAGTCTTCGAAAATACATTTGTTCTGAGAGCGGTTTTAAACCTAATAATATCAAACACTATCAGAACTTTATATATACCAAAATGTAGCCAAAAGATCATACTTTCACTCTGTAACCGAATTAATATAATATTATTATTCTGCTAGTTTGGAGGAGTCGGCAGATTACCGCTTTTTCGTCAGTAATATTAGCATTTATGAAATTCAGCGATTCTTTAAAGTTTAACAACTTATATCTTTTATTTGCATTCTACAATGCATCTAACTTTTTGTCATAAGTTTATTGGTGGTCTATTGAATCTTATTTGGGAATTTTAGCGTCAAAGGATAAATTAAAAATTTTGGATTTCGATCGCGAATTAGCGAATCTGTCCCACTGTGCGACGCGCGTTTCGATAACCATGTTAGCATCATCAGAGATGATTAAAACTCAGTTTTAATCAACACGTTTGTGTACTGCAATTAGAGTGCTGCCTCCTCTCCTGAACTTATTGGAATGTGTAGGCCTGTCAGATCTTTAAATATTATAATCATAAAGACCTAGTTCTAAATCGCAGAAAGTCTGCTAACTGTTGTTATTTTATCCAGTGGAGTCAAATCTGGACTATTGGTAACTTGTATTCCAATTTACCCTATCCAGCATTCACATTTTTCATTTAGATACGCTGTAACTGGAGCAGTATTGTACGGTCGGGCCCTTCTTGTTGTCACACTATATGTTGGGATTAATGTCTGTTTGTAACATATTTAAATGGAAGTTACCGGTCATATTAGCATAATAAAATGGTTCAAGAACTTTTTTCTTTATTTATCACCAAATATGAACGTCCGTCGCCCGAAACGTTTTATTTCAAAAAATCTTTCTGGGTTTTCAGAGGCCCAGTGGTGTACATTTTTTCTGTTTGGGACCCCGATATGCTTAAACAAGATTGATCGCTCCTTAATATTCCGAAAAAAAAACAATTATCTGCTTAAAGTTTATCTAACATATATCTTCAAAACCTGACAGGCGTTTCACTTTATTAGCATCAATCAAATATTGCACTTTTGTAAATTTATATGGACGAAATTTATCTGTTTTAAAACTGTGTAAATTTATCTGAAATTTGTAGCTAAAAGGTAAAAGAAATAATCTAAGATAAAATAATATTATTATTAAATTGGTAATAAAGGAGGATATTAAGTTCTTTTTCCTCATTAGCCAAAATACACTGTTTTCATCTTTTAGGAGTTTTTGATGTACGAAACAGGTCATACATTCTTTTATAACTCTTTAGCGCATTATCATCGTGCCTATGATTTGCTATACATTCGCTTCGAGCCGCATATTTATTATTATTATTATTGATAAATAAAAAAATTATCTAATATTTTTCATTTTCAGAATACACCATTTTGACTTTTGATGCTTACTGATTATTTTTCAATGATTATTTCACAATGACATATCGGCTACCTGAAGGCAGGTGAAAACAATATTTGAATTTAAACTGCTTTTTTAAACTAAACTAATCAAAATAAGTATATCAAACTTATACGATCGAAATTAAGAAGATACACTTTTTCAAAAATGACATCAATATGCAGGGTGTTTCATAAGAAAAAATGCATAAAATAACACTTTTTAATATGCCCTGTATATAAAATAATTTCATTTTAAAAATTTCAGCTGAAACCATACGTATTTTGCCTAATATATCAAATAAAAAAGTTCTTGGGGTAGTCATAGATTTATTGTCTCATCTTGTACAGGGTGGCTCGGATTAGAGTCTATGTATGGGGAACTCGACAACCGTAGGGCAAAATTCCGCATTTAGGTACTTAACAAGATGCCGTATAGATAGTTTTAAAATCCCTAGTATTTCCAGTGATATCCGGAAAAAACCGAAATATTGAAAAATCGTTTTATTTTTTTCCTGAGCTTATTTAAAAACGGATTTCAAATTCAATTACACTTTTTCATTGTCACTTTTTCCGCTCTATCCAATGATCGTATCCAGTTTGGAATCCGACGTTTCATCTTCAAGGGATCATCATTAACTTTTTTTAAATACGAAGTCAAGTTTTTTTTTTCATTTTTCAAATGATATTGGCGTCATAAATATGCATATGAGTTTTTATTTTTTTTTAAATGTTTATCTAATTTTATTTCTATTTTTTTTCTAATTATTTAATTTGCTTTGGGAAGAAAAATATATGAACCCGTTTATTTAATTGTACTATATTTTATTCTTATTAAAAACAAGGGTTTTAATTTTCCACCTAACACAAAAAACACAATATAATATTTTTATAGAATATACAAATTTCAAAAATAACATAAATTATTTAAAATTACGCCAAAGCATAATGAGTAATTTAAATAAAAAATAAAAATAAGTAAAAGAAAAATAATAATTAAAAAATTAAACACATATTCATATTAATAACGCCAATATCATGAAAAACGCTAAAAAAATTAATTTCATATTTAAAAAAAGGAAGTTGATGATGACCCCTTGAAAACGAAACGTCGAAATCCAAACTCGATGCCATCATTGGATAGAGAGGAAAATGTGGCAAAGCAAAAGTGCAATAAGCTCAGCAAAAAGAAAATAATTTTTCAATATTTCGGTTTTTTCCGGATATCTGCGGCAATACTCGGAATTTTAAAAGTTTCTAAACGGCATATTTTTAGGCACCTAAATTCGCAGTTTTGCCTTAGTTTGACCGACCCTGTATATCTTACGTTTTTTGAGTTCTCCCTCCATACATGGTCTCGAATTCGAGCCACTCTGTACATAGCTCATATAATGATCGGAGGGCTTAATGATAAGTTATCTTAGTAGGTTCAAAGCAAATAAAAAAAATTCACGAAATGCCTTAATTTTTTGGCAGATACTGCTGCCTGCATACTTAAGACTAAAGAAACCATTTAAAGACATTTTATTCGAATTTAATTCAAATCCCCATTAAGAAAGAATCAATTCATCTGCAGAGAGAACGGCTACCTAATATTCCATTTCCGCCACAGCGAATTTTTGCTAGATGGAAAACTTGGCTAGAAGCTGAATTTTTGTATGCATGCCATTTTGCCGAATTAAAAAGTCTAATTCTTGAACGATGGTCTAAAAGCAAATTATAGTTTCGTGTCGGAAACATTTACTAAATTAGGAAAAAAAACGCAAATGCCTTACAGAGAGTATTGACTTAGTAGATAAATTCCCTGCGTCATCATACAAAAACATATAAGGCTTGGAATGGAAATATTTAAGGCATAGTTGGAATGGAAATATTAGAAAAAAATTCAAAAACTATTGAAAAAAAAACCTTGTTCAAAGTAGCCAGTGCTTTTATGGAATTTTTTCAGAAAATTTATATTTTTAACAATTCAATAAATTTTTCTGTTACATCCGTTGTTGTTGAACGTTGCTTTTCTTTATAAAACTACATGCCATAAAGACGTATATTTTTAATTGAAAATTTTGAAAAACATTAAACTATACTATATAGTTTTAATAATTTAATTTATCTATATATAGTAAAAATAATTAACAAATTAATAAATATTTTGCGTAAATATATTCCATTAACTACTTTATTATTATTATTATTATTATTATTATTATTATTATTATTATTATTATTTACTAAAGTAATACATAGAGTTATTTATAAAATCCACTTGTAATAATTATTATTATTTTTTAGTTTATTTCTACAAGTTTAAAAATTCAGAACACTTCCGAAGATTTTTGGAAAAAAACGAATATTCGCGATTAAATTTTTATTTTATTATGACTATTTGAATAGATATAACAACATAAATTTCACATTCTCACTGTTACTTTTTCTGTTCTACAAGACGGTGTTATCAGATTTTCAAACCGCCGTTTCGTCTTTGAACTGTCATCATCAACTTTGTTTTTTTAAATACGGCCCTGGTTTTTTAATTACGGATTTTAAGAGCTTCTAAGGTCCCTAAATCAATGGTGTTTCGCACTTATTTGAAAAATTTATATTAATGGCATTTCTCATAAGAACTCATGTGTTAGAGAGAGACAGAAAACAAATTTTTGGTAAGATCTTAACATTCAAAAATCATTAAAATGATTTTTTCGAGAAAGTTCAATACAACAAGGAGAATGTGAAATTTATTATCCTTCGCATCTCCGCCATCCCTCATTACACTTCGTAGTATACAACTTTTTCCCAATCGGTACAATTTTTAAAGAAGTTATCTAAAAACATGGTGATTCAGCCGACCCTGGCTAGCCGCTCGAGCTCATGCATCGCCTTGATGCGTCATTACAATTTTGTACCGGTCGGTGACAAGCAAGAATCCGTAAATCGGTTCTTTCTTTTGGTTTTAAGAAGAAAAATGCCTAGAAATCGTATTTCTAGTATAGTGATGTGTTAGTGATACGTCTTGCTCGCAAAGGAGGCGAAAAAAGGGGGCAATATGCATCGGGAGAAGCGAATCAGGGGGTGAGTCCATATAAGATTATATGCCAAAATTTCAAATATACATAAATACCTGGTTATAAATATATAAAAACAGAATCTCTTGTATAAAAGCAAACTAAATGTGTATAATACTAAACTGAGTATTATGAATAAATATGACACTTGTAACCCTTATTTTTTTACTTAATAAAATTGAAATGGAAAATACTCTCAAACTTCTAAAACTAACTATACTTATTAGAATAAAATGGAGTGCAAACGGGTTACAGTCAAAAATGCGAATGAAGCAGTAAACAAAAATTGAATGTGCTCACTGCGATTTGAATTATACTAACAAACTGTTATTTATATACGAGGGCATGACAAAACATTGTTACATTTATTTGTCGTCTTTGCACAATTACACAGAATCAAACAATATATTCGGAATTGAAATATATTATATGGAAATGAATATAAGTAATAAGCAACAGTTAACGATACGAGCTATTCGAACCGTTCTCTAGTAATCTCGTCTAATCGTACATCCTACCAAAGAAATATACTATTCAATCACAAAAAGTGTTTACATAACACAATCAAAAGGAGGAAATATATACCGGTCGGCCTGCACGTTTATTAATGTTTTACGTAGAATAAAACGTTTATACCATATAAAGGAATATAAAAATAGAAACAAATGGTTATAATGCCTTCGTATCATTCGTTTTTCGATATTTGATCCCCGTATGGGGCACATGTGGGACTATAAACTACAATTCGATTCGATGCAAATATTGCAAAACAAAAACAAAGTTATATTTAATTATGATCCACTGACTCATACTGCAGATCTATATGAAAATTTAAGAGTATGGCAATTAAATAAAGTATTAAAATTTGAACAGAATAAACTTATTTACAGGATAATAAATAAAACTCAAAATTAAAATATTATCATAATATTTTCAAAGGATATTCATAGCCACAATACTAGAGAGTTTATAGGAAATCATACTGTTATTATTACTAAAATGCAATTATCCTCAATACCAGTGTTCAAAAACACTGTCTAGAGGAATAAGGACTATGTATATTGTAATTATTGCTATTACTGTATTAACAAATACTTTTAAAAACAAATAAAAATAAAATAAAAAATAAAATTTTGAGTAAGTCGAAGAGTGTCCTTTTCTCACGAAATTAACCTCTAAAAACTAGCCACAAAGGCAAGCTGACGCATAATTTACGAGCGACTAAATCCCAAGTTGGGTATTATTATAGCTTGCATGGCCCTCCGTTGGCTTTGCTCGCAACGGAGGCTCAATCAACAAGAACTAAAAGTGCTAACCAAAACTAACCCAAAATTAAGGGAAAAAGGCGGAATGTTATCGTTCGGCTTTGTCGAAGGAATGTAATACCGGAACGCATTATTTTTAAAAAATTCGTGTTGACATGAGCCGTCCGGTGAGGGAAAAAATTGGAGTAAACATTGCTTGCAGGAAATGTTAATAACTAATAATAATACCTATTTACAAATTCGCATTTGCAGATGCGAATGACTTTAACTAAAATTGGCCTTCACATTTGAGATGTGAAGGGCCCCCAACAGCCTCCACCCCAGTAGGTATATTATGTAAAAGTAGTTAGAGGCACACTATATCCCTACATTTGCCGATGTAAAGGATATATGTACTGACAAAAATAAAACGGTATAGTGCTATGTATTTGCAGATACAAAAACAAATAACCACCATACTATTGCAACCCTCTTACATAAAAGCATTGCATTGGAGGTAGCGAATTATTACACTCTTGGTTTCAATTCAAAACAGAAATTACAGTATTTGCAGATACTGTAAATATGCTAAAAAATCGTTGCATTTTCAGATGCAGTCGAAACCATAACCAGGGTTAAACAGCAAGCAAAAAGGTGAATAGTTCGTTGTATTAGCAGATACAATCGATCGTACCCACTGTCTGCAATTGCAGTTGCAGATAGTGAACATATTCATGAACCTATTTTTCTGTTCAAAAACAGAAATTGCAGCATTTGCAGATGCTGTAAGTAGGCTAACAGATCGTTGCATTTGCAGATGCAATCGATATCATAAGTAGCAAAACCAAGGAAACTCTTTTGCATTTGCAAATGCATTAGCAGATCCTCTCACGCTAGCTGAGGAAATAACTTAGCCAAATCAAGACTATCAAGACTTCCCAACATCAGAAGCACCAGATGCTGAACAAAGTAACGACCACCTAGCTGTGTAGGTGTAGGATAAAAAAAAAAATAAAAAAAAAAAAAAACAGTATCATAGAGAAGTATCCACCAGCTGCCAACTGCAATGTCCTCAGACCATCAAAATTAAATCTCGAAGAGAGTGCTAAATCCTGCCAAGACAACTAGTGTATCAATTACAGAAACAACTATAGTCCGTGAGATTAGTGCCTTAGCCCTCCCTTTCAATAATTTAATTAGCCAACCGTCTGAACTAGAATTATACGTTCAAAATTAGCAGAGAAAAAAGGTAAACAGTTCAATAATAGAGTGGGTACAGGATTATAAAATCCCTTTCAATAGGACACCACTCCGGTTAGCAAAGTAGAAGACTACATAGGACGGCAAGAAATTTAATTTCAAAATACGCATTCTTGGGGAAAACTGATCTCTTAAAGATGCATGTTTCCTTATCCCTATGCACAGTAGTCAAAAAAAGTTGTTAAGATTCGTTTTTTGCAACGTACTATACCAATTTAATTGTGTTTCATTTGGTTTATGTACAGCTCCATATCTTTTCACAAAACTGAAACCAGATGTAAGATATGTAAAATTAAAGGGTATAAGAACTGTACTCTACTTAGACAGTTGGCTAGTTATTGGTAATTCAAAAGAGAATTGCTTAAAAGTATAAATAAAATTACATAAACGTTACACGATTTAGGTTTTATATAAAAAAAGCGTAGTTATTCCCCCTCAACCATACTCACTTTTGGGGTTTATACAAGAGAAAAGGGACCTACTGGTAGAACAGTCTATTATCTTTACCCTGAAAAATACTTACTCACATCTCCTTGCGGAGAGAAACAACCATTGTGGAAGAAAATTTCTCTGGCTATAGGGAAATTACGAAGTTTCCTGAGAAATTAAACTGATTATTTTTTATTGCAAACCATAGAACCGTAAAAAAAAATAAAAAAAAAATAAAATAAAAAAAATTAAAAAAAATCGATACGTATTTTTTTATTTCCGCTAAAGATGAATATTACAAGAGCTATACCAGTTTTT
>JAEQML010070727.1:0-16590 GCA_016904865.1 Pissodes strobi | reverse complement strand
GCAGTGGAGGGTCCTATTTGGACCCACTCACGTGTACAAATACAAAAATACAAATACAATGGTATGGCTGAAAGGTTTGTGAAAACCGTGAAGAAATCATTACTATGCTCTCACATTGAAAATGGAAATTTTTACTCAAAAATTCATGAGTTTTTGATAAATTTTAGGAGCACACCACACTCCACAACCGAAAAATCACCATTTGAAATTGTATTTGGTAGGAAGATGAATAATTTTCTTTCCACATTGAAACACCTCAAATCAAATGAATATGAAGACATCAAGCAACTGGATTTCAAGAACAAATTGAAACAGAAGAAGCATGCAGACAAGAAGCGGAAGACTAAGTCCCATAACTTTCAAATAGGAGATTTAGTTCTGTGTAAACAGACAAAAAGAAATACTTTGACACCTGCCTATGACCCAAAACCTTTAACAATTGTACAAATTATGGGTACATCAATAAAAGCCATTACAATATAATTTCCCACTCCTTCCAACACCAGTAAGTGAAACCGGCCGGAGAGAAGATCATCCTGTTGAGGTCCCTGAAATCGACTGTGAAGAACCAAGAGAAGCCGACTCACCTAACTACTTTGAATTTGAACCATCTTTGTTTAATGACTCAAAATAACGACATTGAGCTCATTTTTAAATCAAGCTCATCAGAACAGAACTCCAGAAGATCCTCAGAAGAGAACTTCAGAAGCTCTCAATAAGAGACATCCAGAAGCCCTGAAGATGAAGACCAAACAAGAAGTACATCCTCATCTGAATTTCTTGACTCGATGGCGAATCTTGATGATATGGCGAAACCTGATAATATGGTGAAGGCTGATGAGAGACCAAAAAGAGATAATAAAATGCCAAGCCGCTATGAAGATTTTGTGGTTTTTTTGGTGCATATGTTTTTTAGTATGTTTATCATATGTTTGTTTTTACATTTTTTTCATTAATGTCATATTTTTATATTTAGGATTGTTTTTAATTGTGCCAGGGGAGAATTGTAGTGTTTAGCTGATCTACTATATTTTCTAGTCTATGAGACAAATGACAGACACAGAGGAGATAGGTTAGGTTCGGAATAAATTTGGGTACCTCGTTTTGGAAATATATATGTTTTGGTTGAAAATAACAACAGAGTTTGTTTAAACATTTACGAATCATAGCAAACAATAAACACCCCATCTACCTAAGGCCCAGTAAGTTTATTCCATCTGATTATAGATGGTCTAGTCTAGTGGTTTAAGCAGAATGGAAATCTACTGGCATACATCCCCTCTTGAAACAAAATAAAGGCAAAAATAACCCAAATAGTTACATATTGCTGATATTAAAGGCAAAAAAAGGTATACGAGTTGTGAGACCGCTGACTAGAAGTTGGGGTTTCTTTACATATGAAGTATTAGTTTCTTGACCATATAATATTTATTGGATGCCACCAAACATGGATTTGATATTGTACTATCTACAATGATAGGAATGAAATGGCTAACCCAAACCCACTGGCCAATATTGGATGAATTTTAAGAATCCCTTTGGCCCTAAAGATTGAATAAATATGATCAGTTTCCAGTCATTAAAGAAGTCCACACAAAACAAGGGAATATGATATGCGTCAAATCAGAGTGAATTCCTTAGGATACCATGGTATACGGACATTGACTCCGTTGATAGAAGACATCTCACAACAATCATCAGAATAAGGACAGGTTATTGTTTATAATCAACTGATATATACAAAATTCGTCTAGTGTTATATTGTTCAGGACCGAACTAGTTCAAAAGAATGCGTACGTGAACTAAATGAGTCGAGAAAATATCCGGCCCATTCAACTATTTTGTGTTGCTTTGTTTTGAAGGTTTATTTTTATGAATATTTCGATTTTTATTAAAAAATTATTTTTAGGAAAAACTTTGTTTTAAAAATATTTTTTATGTAATGTTTGACTTTTTTGTTTTTCTATTTTTATCTAAAATACGATTTTTATGAGAATATTTTATAATTTTCATGACCGATAAATGTTTATTTATAGATAAGTGCGTGTTTTTGTCAAAATTGATTTACTTTCTTTAAATCTCGTTCAATTTAACATCTACATTTACTTCATTTACTTTTAGAAGGTCAAAATTCATATAATGAACTAGAAATTCTATATTGAAATAATTGCTTTTTAACGTTCATCGTAGACCACTGAACTAAATGAACTAGTCTTTTGAACCAATCATTTTACCGAACGAGATTGAAGGATGGAAATCAAAGTGCCCAACTCTACTTCCCTATTTCATCTACGGCACACCCTTCTATTTCGGTTTGATTAAATGGGCCGATCCCGGCGGTACTGCAATACCGGGCCAACCCGTGACGGAGGTGGAGCAAGCCCCTACCCTCCATCAGTTTCCAAAAATCAGTTTAATATACTGGCCCCGCATGCGGGGCGTATCAGATATTAAGCTGATAAGAACAAATTGAGACGTTTATTTAAAAAATAATTTTCAGTTACAAAAATCCAATAAACAGTTTAAGCTTAATATCTAAAATAAAATATAGTAATCTGAACGATACAGTTAAGTCACCACAACCTGTGGGAATTGGCCATTCAGCATGAAACCGAGCCCGTGTGACTGCCCACTCAGCAGATGCACCGATGGGAACTAGATTTAAGCAATGTAATGTAATTTACCTCCTAAGATAAATTTTATGTATGATCATTCTCTATTTAGCTATTGTCAAGTAAAGTCAAACTGTAGTTAGCTCCTAATAAATAATTTTTAAAAAGAGATTTTTGAAAGTTAAATACTTAAGTGGCGCAGTCGGTAGGATTGTGCGGTAGTGTTCATCATCAAACGACCAGAATCTTCAGCCCAGATCCACTACTTGGGTTATCCAGCCCTTCAGCGCAATCAAAGGGACGAAGCTACAGCAGACCAGACAAACCAGCGAGAGAATTGGGAAGGAAGCGGAGACTACAGCAAACTGTAAGTGCCATTCCTTTCGTTCCCTTTTGACCCTCTGTATAAGGTACTCGGAAGGTATAGATAAGCAATTTAATTTTAATTTCAGTCTATTGGAGACAAATTTTCGCAGTCTATTGAAGACAATTAGGTTAGTGAATTAATCAATCAAAGAATTTTATTTTTATTTCTCAATCGAAATAAATGAAAAATAATAATTATTAAATTAAAAATAAAATAATAATTTTATGAACGAATTAGACGATCTCGTAGAGAAACTAAATTCGTTAAGTTTTAAGAAAAACAGTACTGCAAGTACAATATTAGAAGTAAGTAGTAATAGTACCGTAGGTACAGCGATTATAGACGAAATTATATCTAGTACTGCAAGCACAGATATAATTGGCAGCATGCCTAACGGAAACTAAGATAATCAAGTTAGAAATAATATGAATTGGAATCTTTTTAAATCCAAATTGGATAATATTAAGCCCTACGATGGCGATACTAATACTTTAAACAAATTTGTTTTAAAATGCGAGAACTTAATAAGATCTTATGCCGTATTAAATGATGATGAATTGAATCAGCATATTTTTGACTGTTTTCAGGAAAAACTAATCGGAAAAGCCGAAATTTTAGTAGGAAATAGATCCGAATTAACAAATTGAAATGATTTTAAAATTAACTTTAATACAATGTTTTGCTGATAGGAGAGATTTAGATTGTTTAGTACAAGAATTAACGCGAACGAGACCCTACAAGGGAGAACATCTATTAAATTTTGGTAGTAGGTTGCAATTATTAAGAAGTAGTGTTATACAACGTATTAGCAATGATAATACTCGTGATCAAAATCAAAAACTTTGTCATATAAATCTATACGACAAAACAGCGCTTAACACTTTTACAGCAGGTTGTTCAGGAATTCTGAAAAATAACATGTATATTAGAAAACCAGACTCTCTGGAAGATGCTATGGGTTATGTAGCTGAATTTGAAAATTTTGAACGATTATATGGAAATTTAGGACAAACAGGAAATCCTAATAAAATAAATAACTCTATTAATAGACCATTTAATCATCAAAATACCTAAAATTTTCAGTCACAGACAAACGCAAATTTCCAACCAAATTTTAATCGCGTGAACCCAAATTTTAGTAACCAAAATCAATCTAATATGTCTTTAAAACCTTCATGGCCCTCACAACCTATAAATATTCAACCGAAACAAATGCCGACCAAACGTTATCCAACCAATCGAGAAGTATTTGGACCACCTCGTAATGTATTCAAGCCAAATCAAACTCCACCAAATCAACTTCCAAAACCAACTCCTATGTCAATTGTATCTAGACATACAAATGGATTCACCAAAATAAATCCCCAAAATCATACCTTTTCTAGACCAATTAATCAATATCAAAGGCAAGTTCAACCATACCAAAACCCAAAATACGTTTTCGAAGAACTTTATTCAAATGAACTCGAGGAAGATGAATCGAATAATTTCTCAAACTCATATTCCGATACGTATTGTGACGAAATTCAATATGAAGAGCAAAATCCTATGAATATCAATAATCAAATCGATTATGACGATAATGCCCAAATAGAACAAATTCACGAATTATCTGTAAACGATAATAATGAAAATTTTCTAGACCCAGGCCCATCAAAACCACAAGCCTGACGGAAATTAATATTTCCTCTAGTAATGCTTTACCATATATACAACTCAAATACTCGAAAATAAAATTATTAATCGACACAGGCAGTTTTCGTTCTATTCTAAGACCTACAGTGGCTGAACAATGTTTCCCACAATGTATTTATCGTTCTCAAAATATTATCAAAACCGCCATAGGAAGTGAAAATACCCAATTTCAAGCCGATATTCCAATTTTTCTAAAATATGGTAACAATCACGAAATCAATTTTATTCTTTTTGATTTTCATGACTTTTTTGACGGAGTTATAGGACTAACTGACTTAAAGAACATGAGTCTGAATATCGATCTAATTAATCAAAGATTGATTGGACCTGATATCGAAATTCCATTTAAATATAGAGAAAATTTGGAAACAGATTTTTCAATCACTCTTAATCCAAACGAAAAAGTACTAAAGAATATTCCAGTTAATATTTATGAAGGCGATATTATTGTAAAAACAACACAGCTAGATAAATTAATAATTCCACCCGCACTTTCTCGTGCAAATAACGGATTTGCTATTCTAGAAATTCAGAATCTGAAAATAGTATTCCAAAAATTAAGAGAAGCAAAATTAAAAATCCAGATAGACAAGTGTGAATTTTTGTGTAAAGAAGTAGAATTTTTAGGACACGTTGTAACACCCAACGGAATAAAACCAAATAAAAAGAAAATTTCTGCAATACAAAAATACCCCATCCCAAAAACACAGCGTGAAATCAAAGCATTTCTTGGTTTACTCGGTTATTATCGGAAATTTATAAAAAATTTTACGAAGTTAACCAAACCATTGACACAGTGTCTCAAAAAAGATAGCAAGGTAGAACATACAAAAGAATTTGTTGATTGCTTTAACACTTGTAAAAATACGTTAACATCAGAACCAGTTTTAGCATACCCTGATTTTTCCAAACCATTTGAGCTGACCACTGATGCTTCAAATTTTGCTATATCAGGAATACTTTCACAAGAAAACCACCCAATTTGCTATGCATCTCGTACATTGAATCCAGCAGAAATAAATTACTCAATAATAGAAAAAGAACTTTTAGCTATTGTATGGAGTTGTAAACATTTTAGACCATACTTATTTGGACAAAAATTTGTAATATATACCAATCACAAACCGCTACAATGGTTGATGTCATTAAAAGAGCCAAACTCAAGACTAATGCGCTGGAGATTAAAACTAGAAGAATTCGACTATGAAGTAAAATACAAGAAAGGAAAAACAAATCAAGCAGCAGACGCACTTTCAAGACACCCTGTAGATATGAACGCCATAGAGACAGAATCAATATTTAACAATTTAGGAGACTCAGATGAAATCATAGAAGAATTTTTGTTACATCGAAGTGAAGAGGATTTACCTAATTTAGACAATCAAACAGTAGAAGAACTTTTGAAATTGAATATCAATGAGCCAAAAATAAAAATTATAAGCGATATTCAAATTAAACCAACAAATATTCAATTACCAGTAGTTCAACCATCCACTGACAATGAAACAGTGCATACGTCAGTAGAAAACCCGATATTTGCAATACCAATATCCGAAAGACCGATCAATGAATATAAAAATCAAATAATAATCACCGACGGAGAAGTAGAAAATATTCAAACACGAAGGGAAAAAGTCTTTGAAAATAATAGAATGTATGTCACTATCTCTAATAGAAATCCAACACCTCATATCGTAAAATTACTAAAAGAAAATATAGACCCTAAACGAGTTTATGCAATTTTCTTTAGAAACGATTTATTAGCACGAAATTTTACTGTGACTCTACAAAACCTATTTCGAAACTCTGCATATAAATTAGTACATTGCACTACATTTCTAGAAGACATTGAGAAGCTCTCTGATCAGAAAGAAAAGTTAGAAATGTATCACACGACTAAAACATGTCATAGAGGCATGCATGAAATGAAAGCAGCACTCAGCCGAATATTCTATTGGCCAAGAAAGTCTATAGATATAGAAAACTATATAAGCAATTGCGAGACTTGCCAAAAGAATAAGTACGATAGAGATCCACCAATAATCAAATTTAACCTCACTCCAACAGCCTCAAAACCATTTGAGCACATTCATGTGGACACTTTCAGATTTAATAGCGAAGCTTTTGTCACCGTTATCGACTCATTTTCTCGATGTGGACAAGCTTACCCTCTTAAAGCTATTACCGGAGTAGAAGTGATAGAAAATCTATTCAACTTTATAACACATCACGGACTTCCATTAAAAATTACCGCCGATCAAGGTACCGAATTTAAAAACAAGGAATTAGAAGATTTTTGTAAAATGTACAAAATCGAATTACACTTACTACACCCAAAAATAGTAATTCAAATTCCCCTGTTGAGAGATTTCACTCATCAATTATAGAAAGTTATCTTTGTTTACAGGAAGACCATAATAATCTAAATACGGAACAATTAATCAAACGAGCCGTTATGGGATATAATAATTCAATACATAGTGTTACAAAATATACCCCATTCGAAATTATCACAGGACATATAAAATCAATAAATCCGTTCGATCTTAATGATAATATGATAATTTCAAACTATGTACAAACTCATAAAGAAACATCGAATAAGCTCTATGAACGTATAAAAGAAGTCAACGAGCAAACTAAACAGGACATAATCGAAAAGCGAAATGAAACAAGAAACGAACCCCCGGATTTTCAATCGCAAAAAATCGCCTATATAAAAAATAAACAGCGAGGAAAAATGTATCCTAAATTTAAGAAAGTTAATTTAAAAGGTCAAACAGACATCAAAATAAAAACAAATAAAAGATCATATCATAAAAGTAGCGCTAGGAAACCTAAAATTAAAATGAAACAATCTTTTCAGGTTAACGATGCCGAAAAAATTGACGACTCTGTTCCTAGTACTTCACATAGAACTGACGATAGGAGCTGACATTCAAGTAACAAACTTAAATAACCCTATCCTTCCTATAAAATTAGGAAACTCTAGAATAGTATATAATAGACATACGTTTTTGCATTATATAGATTTAAGTTACTTAATTAATCAATTAGATGATATTGAAAATAATTTCTTAATAATTAGAAATCATTTATTATTATCAAATGCTACTAATCATATTTCTTATCATGGCTTAGCGGAAAACTTACTTGTTAGAACAGAATATTTGATTCAAATCGCGAGTAATAAGTTACAAAATTTACACCCACATATCCGAAAAGAACCAGGATTTATAAATATTATTGGAAAAGCAAGTAAATGGCTATTTGGTACGTTAGATTCGGAAGATAGTGAACGATATGATGAAGCAATAAATATTTTGAATACAAATCAAAAACAAATTGCCAATGAAATGAAATTGCAAATTTCACTCTCAAAAAATCTAATAAAGAATTTCAACACGATTATTACTCTTAGCAAAAATCAAGACAAACTTCAACTTGGTTTAAAAGCACTTCGCAATACAATGGAACGAGAAATAAAGTCTTTAGGAGATTATCTTAGTTTTCAAGGCATTCTTACGCAATTAAATTTAGATTGCCAAAATGTGATTATGTTTTTGGACAACTTAGAAAACGCTATTATGTTTGCAAAAATAAACGCTCTTCATAATAGTATTCTTTCAAGTTCTGACTTAAATGAAATGTTAAAATACTTAACAAAGATTTACAGGAAAAATTAAATTCCAAGGTTCCAAAATATATTGTCTTATTATCAATTTTTTGGTACGCAAATAACTTTTTCAAGTTCAAAGCTTATCTTTGCTATTCATGTACCGATACTGAGACCCGAACCTTTCACCTTTTTCCATATTTATCCAGTAATCCAAAATCAAATGATATTTATCCCAAAATACCCTTACCTGGCACAAAATGAAGAAAAGAAGCAATTTTCCAGCAACGTTTGCCCGACCGTTGAAGAAACATACTTCTGTCTGGAAGAATTTCACCCTCGTGACGAATGTGTCAACAGTTTATTGATGAACACACCGACAGCCGACTGTCCAACTTTCAAAATCAATATTGAAGAAGCAATCGTAGAACAAATCACAAAAGAAATGGTTCTAATCCTGCCAATTAAAGCCGAAAAATTATTAGCCAAATGTAGCAGCGATCAATATTTGCCAATCGAACAATCAGTTCTAGTCAAAATACCTGAAAGCTGCGAGATCCAAGTCAATGGAAGAAAATTCCTCAATGATGTGAAACTTCAAGAAGGAAAACCATTAATCCTGCCAGAAATCAAACTGTCTGCAATAACGCACGATACTATTTTGGAAATGCCAAATATAACCAAAATTAATCTTGACGAAATTTATCGCCTCAAGGATGCAGCGAATCAACTGACTTCGTTTAGTATTGACAGCCAGCAACCCCAAAATACGTCATTTTACATCACCCTTGTATTTTGCTCCCTAATTATTATAATTCTAGCAATAACACAAAGAAGAAAAATCTACCAGTTATGGAGATCCACCCAAAATAAGAAACCTAGGTATGAAGAAGAAGCCACACCCATGGAAAGCATTCCTTCGAAAAAACACTCCGTAATTTTCGAATCTTAACACGTTGATTGCCGAGCATTATATAAGAATTTAGCCCCAGACGCCCATTATATCCAAGTGAAATTGTAATAGTCATAAATAAAATCTCAATAAAATATTCATTTTTTGATTTTTTTGTCTACACAGCCGTCAAGTTATTATTTGACCTTACCCCAGACGCCCAACATTATATATCTCCACGCTTTTACTACGTGATTACTCGTAGCGGGCGATATACTAGACACTGCATAGTACGAGATAATTCGTAGTGGGCGTCTGATGTCAGAAGCCAAATACGAGTTATCTCGTAGTCGGCAGTCAACGTGTTAAGGATGGAGCAGTTAAGTCACCACAACCTGTGGGAATTGGCCATTCAGCATGAAACCGAGCCCGTGTGACTGCCCACTCAGCAGATGCACCGATGGGAACTAGATTTAAGCAATGTAATGTAATTTACCTCCTAAGATAAATTTTATGTATGATCATTCTCTATTTAGCTATTGTCAAGTAAAGTCGAACTGTAGTTAGCTCCTAATAAATAATTTTTAAAAAGAGATTTTTGAAAGTTAAATATATAAGTTGATTGAAATTTGCTTGTATATCCTTGAAGCAGTAATGTTTGTAAAAAATAATATGGACTTATTTCTACATTGTGAAAGATTACATGATCATGGTACCAGGGACAAACAAGACTTATTATCAGAAAGGTGTAAATTTTCATACATTCAAAAAAATGTTACATTTAAGCTTATAAAAATATTTAATGCTTTTCCTTTAAATGTTAGATAAATTGAAAATTTTTATTAAAAATTATCTATATGAAAAGGCATTTTATACAATATAGATGAATTTTTTGGTGATGTAACTACAAATTATTTATAAGATTAACACTTTACATTTGTATTAATTGTATTCTATATATTGTAATTTAAATTATGAGAATTTGTTTAGTGTTGACGTTGTTCTACAGCTGTGTAATAGCTTTTTGAATAAAAAAGATAGTAAAAGATGGGACGCGATAAATTCTTGCAAATACTAAAAATATTATTTTTTGATACGTAGGATAGAATATGAGTCTCCCGTTGTTAAATGTCTTACGATGATCTGTAATTTAATTTCGGCTGAACCACCCTCTTTTTGCATGTTGGTATTCTGTTTTGAAGCCTCAAGCCGGATTCTAGCGATAAAGGTTATTTGAACATGGCCTCGCTCATAAACGGATGGTTCCTGTGTACCAGTGTACCCGGCAGGGGTGTAGCTAACGTGGTATCAGCCGTAGCAATGATACAGGGTCCCCAAGGTCTGGCCGTATATGAAAAACATTTATCCACACCCACCACTAGTAAAATCATTAAATTTATCAATAAAATTGTAGTCTACATCATACATCTAATATTAGAAATGATAATTAGAACATTGTTCAATAATTTTCTAAACTATATCGATAAAATCCCATTCCTACTGAATCGATAATAATAATTAGCAGCCACCTACAGCTCTAAATTTAATTGTCTCGCGTCTCGGGAAAATACCAAATTATCGTATGCGTGTCATTGAGTCGGTAAAGTTCTGGTGCTCTGGTAACTCCGACACATTGACATTGGAGTCAGTTAGTAGACATATTCATTATTGGTGTTTGATATATGATATATTAAGTGTTGTGATTTGTGTTGTGATTTACGGAATTATGGGCGAGAGAAAGTCAGTTTACCCGAGAGTGGTGTGATAAAAAGGAAAATGAAAGCCAAACAAGATTGCTGATGCTGATATTCTCTCTAACACATTCGCTAAATTTAACGTGGAGTTCTTGGAAAAGTGACAAAAATATAAATCTTAATGAAAAACTTCAATAATGCTCGGTAAAATCCACTTCGTCTGCTCGTGGAAGGCGTGGGCTTTTAACGATTTTAACGACTTTTAGGTAAAAAAATACCGTGGGAATCTAAAAATATTTCGCTTTCGTCGATTTTGCCCCTTCAAAAGCATCCGTGAGGATTTATTCCATCGAAATACTATTTTAAAAAGCTGTGATCCGAAATGGTGAATGCGCCGGTTACATGCAGCGCTCCTCGTGATAATTTGTATTGAAATGAAATTGACGATAGATGGAGCCATCACGATATTAACGATCTCTGAATTGCAAGCAACTTTCATTACTTTCCTCTATTGATCGGTTAATGCTTCAGGGTTTTAAAATACAAATTACAATTAATCAACGCGAAAATTGCGAAAAAGAACATTACATGAATAGTGAAATATAAATGATCTAGTTTAAATGTTGAATAATAATTATATATTATATCATTATTATAAGAGTAATGATGATAATATCATTATTACTAGAAACAAACGATATTGCCGAATAGTGCATCAAAACGCGCATAGGTAGCGCTATACGCAAAAGTCTGTCGCTACTCCGAAACGTCGCCAGTTCAAATGGCACTTGGCTGCATTCAATCGGTGTCCATTAGAGATTGGACCCCATGGATCATAATTCCGAAACTATCCCGGAAATGACATGGTTTTCTGAACAGCTGGCGTAGCGTCCAACATAAAGAGGTTAATCGCCTATAAAGAAGAATTTGCGCAAGCATAAACAATGGAGTATGGAACGGGGGCGCCGATCAAAAAGACCTCCAGCCCTAAACTAGTTGAGGAGGGGTGGGTTCGCCCGAAGTCCTTAACGAATCGGTGTGCGCCCTGGACGTGGGGCGTACGCTTTAATTGTTGGCTGTTCGGAGATTGTGTTGGGAAGTTTGGGTTTTATAACCCATGGAAACAATTAAAAATTAAAGATTCGAATTTTTCACTTGGCATCACTGGTGAACCTTGACGAGCCCTGGGTGCTTGCCGTCTCTGCTTATAAACTCAGAGCAGGTTGCAGTAAGGATGGCCATAAATTAGAAGGAATCGAATCGGTAAAATAATCGGGTAGTATAAAGATTCATTCGATTCGCCTTGGAATCGGAGAATCTGATTGATCGTTTTTGAGAAAATTGCAAAAAACGGTAAAATGCACCTATAGGAGTGATTTTGGGGTTGCGACCCTTTTTGAATTTTTTGGTATTTTTAGCCAGTTATATAACACCCCAATAGAAAAAAACAGAATAATGCAAATATTTCCTTGTAGCGAATTTGTTTTTTGAGAAAATTGCCAAAAACCTGAAAAATGCACCTATAGAAGTGATTTTGGAATGCGACCCGACCCGTATTGAATTTTTTGGGATTTTTAGTCTATTGTAGCGAATTTGTTCAGGGTCGTCCAGCTAGTTTTACTGGCCTACTGTATTTATGCTAATATTTAATCTTAATCGTATACAAGTACATTGTGTATTTCTTGAAACGAACCATGGCATACCGGGTATATTATTGTGATAATATTGTACATAGAGTTATCAGCTTTTAATATACTTTCACAGATGGCGCACACAGTTTTATCCGCCTAGCTCTATATATCCGGCATAGGTGACTTTGACTGTATTTCGTATGCGGTGGCACCGACGACCTCAGTCGTCAGACTTAGTCTCACTTTAAAAAAGCAATTTTTGTAGTCCCCGAGAAATGGGGACCATTTAAGAATAATAATAAAGGCGTAATAGTGTCCCTAAGAGCAATGCCACACACAGCGGTTCTTGCTGAGTCGATTATTTAGAACGGACATGACACACACAGCTGTTTTTGCGGCGAATGCATCAGATAACGTGCCGAGGCGGCTTACAAGCAGCGACTCGTCAATAGCCGCCGTGTGTGTTTTTCCCCATTTGCAAAGTATATTTTACGCGCCGAGTCGGCAAAAACCGCTGTTTGTGTCTCTCATTGGTATTATAAGATCCTTTACACAAATAGTGCACTATATAAAAATCGGCCTTTCCCATTGGTCGATCCGCATGGCCCTCCGCTCGCTTCGCTCGCTACGGGGGCTCAAGAAAAGGAAACTAACCAGGTGCTAACCCAATCTAACCCAAGACATACCCAATATCAAGAAAAAAAGCTGTTTAGAAACATCATCTTTAAAAAAAAATAAAAAAAAGCAACGGGGTTCGAACCCGCGTTTTCCAGGTGAGACCCAACCATCTAAACCTCTACACCACTAGAGCTCTTGATAGAAATCGATTGCATCACGCAGACATATCGTAATACGAGATGGATCGACCAATAGGAGAGGTCGATTTTTACATAGTGCACTATTTGTGTAAAGGATCTTTAAATGCTCGTCAGGCTTTATCTCACTTTAAAAAACGAATTTTTGTAGTCCCCGAGAAATGGGGACCTTTAATAATAATAATAATCAAGGCGTAATAGTGCATTCGCGTCTATACACAGGAATATTACTTTGGCTCCCTGGCTTCCCCATGCGCAGATTACGAGTGACGAATCAATCAACGCCACCTACACTACAAATACCTCAATTATCAATGTCTTTATGATGCAGCGCGTTCTTTCCGAGCGGCCTAGTGGTGCAGTGGTTATAGCATTTTCTTCTCACGTGAGCGGCGTGGGTTCGATTCCCGTCGGTGGCAATGCGTTTTTTTCTACTTTTTTTAAGATTATGTTTGCTTTTTTTTTATTTGGTTTAGCTTGGATTAGTTTCAGTTAGTTCGGTTAGTAAGATTATGTTTGCTATTTTTTTTTTTAATTTGGGTTAGTTTCAGTTAGTTTTGTTTGGTTGCGCCCCGGAGCGAGCTATGCGAGCGGAGGGCCATGCGTGAAGTCCTAGACACTTATAAACGAACGCACCCATACTATGCGCATGCGGAAGCCAGGGAGCCAAAGTAATTCCTGTGTGTAGACACGAGTTAATAGTGCCCACACCACAATATTTCACAAGGGTCTAGGTACAGACCCGGGCCGTTTTATTTTAAGCTTCAAACCCTATAGCCCTGGGTATTATTATGGTGTTGCATGACCCTACGCTCGCTACGGGGTAAAACTTACCCAAGGCTAACCCAAAATATTATTATGGCTTTTCATGGCCCTCCGCTCGCTTCGCTCGCTACAGGTGCTCAATCAACAAGAACTAACCAAAACTAACCCTAAATTAAGACAAAAAGTAAATTAATAAAAAACGATAAACAACTTTAGCTGTCGCGACCGACGGGATTCGAACCCGCAGCGCCGAGATGAGGCGCAAGCACGCTACCCTCTACACCACCGAGGCCTTGCAGAAATTTTGCTAGAACGTAATGAAACATGCATTTAATCAAAAAGGTGACGCTTGTTGCATAACACGAGCTTTGAAGCTTTAAATAAAACCGCCGGGGTCTGTACCTAGACGTTTCTCAATTTCATTCAAAGAAGGCGGATTCTTGGTGAATGTATTCGCGGAAACACATGCAAGCTACTGTATATATATATTACAATAAGTAATATTTCACTTTTCGCATAATCCTCTGCTCGCTACCGCTTGCTACGGGGGCTCAAGAAAAAGAAACTAACCAAGTGCTAACCCAAACTAACCCAAAATCAGGAAAATAAATAACACTGTTTGGAAAAATAATCTAAAAAAAATAATAAAAAAAGCAACGGGGTTCAAACCCGGGCCGTCCAGGTGAGATCCAGCCATCTAAACCTCTCAACCACGAGAGCTCTGGCCACAAAGTGATTGTATCACGACGACATATTGTAATACGAGATGGATCGACCAATAGGAGAGGTCGATTTTTACATAGTGCTCTATTTGTGTAAAGGGTCTTAAAATCGCTCGAGTCAAGGCCACCTACACTAGATGGCGTTAGTATGCATTTGTAACTCGACCTTGATGGCAGCCAAAATCATTACTGGCGCGAGACACTCATGTATATCCCAACCCCCCGTCAATAGTGTCAATGTTGTTTACATTTTTGGACTTCAGGCATTGGTATGAGACTTTTTCAGCAAATCAGGAGTGTGATAGCGTGGCTCAGGCGGTATGGCTCCCGCTTAGTATACCAAGGTTGATGGTTCGATCCCCGACCCCATGCAAGACCTTTTTTTATTAATTATTTTTGGATTAGTTAGTTTTTTGGGTTAGTCTTGGGTATAGCTAGAGTTAACACTTGGTTAGTGTCCTTTTCTTAAGCCCGGAGCAAGCGAAGCGAGCGGCGGGCCATGCAAAGCCATAATAATACCCTGACTGACGGATCGTAACTTGTTATTTAGCTTCTCGTAAATCTTGACAACATTGCATTAAACGTCAAGCTATTGACGGCGGAGGAGTTGGGGTTTACGTGCTGGTAGCTATGCCCGTAGCTTTAACCTCAAAAGTTATTTTTGCAATATTCGCAAGCTTTTCAAATTAGTTATTGTTAATCGTTGTGCTGTTTATAAAAAGATATTATATCTATATAGAGCATTTAGCCATATAACAACGCGTGTAAATTTTTACGTCATCAGTTTTAACCAATGAATAAAGAAGAATATTATTCTTTGGTTTTCTTCTTAACCGCAAGATTCACGTTTTTTAACTGAAGTAAATAAAAACTATTTAGTTTGTGGCTACCATCGTGATTGAAGATCGATCAACCAACGCCACCTAGTGCAGGTAGTGTTGGATCGGATCAACGCTACCATTTTTTTTTAACTGTCAGACATCTACTAATTGTTATTTTTCGGATCTGGCAATACTGCACGTAATACGATACTTTACAGTCTTACGCCACTTCTGATTGGCGGAATTAACGTCACTTTAGAGTACTGTTAACTCCTAACGCACGGCCCTCCGCTCGCTTTGCTCGCCCCGTGGTACTACTAAACAAAACTAATGGAAAATAACCTAAATTAATCCAAATTTACAAAAAAACAAACATAACTTCAAAACAAATAAAGAAAACATGTCTTGGTCCTGACGGGAATTGAACGGGGGACGTCCACGTTCCAATCGCAGCATCTTACCACTAGACCACTTACACAATAAACTGATTCGACTGTAGATAAAGTGAAAATGACGTTAATCCACCAATCAGAAGCGACTAATATAGCATAGTAGTCTCGTTTTCTCTTTGAAATAACTGTTTTACTGTTTATATAAAATAAAATAGGTAAAATGTGTGTATTTTTTTATTGCCTCTTCTTATTTAAAAATAATAATTCACATCCACTGCCGCTACGTTATTAATTCTCCTTGTACGGACTGACGTCGGAAATATACCGTACCACGTCTCTGGAAAAGTCCGGATTTCTTTTTCCGTTGAACTTGTTATTGAATCCGTAAAGTTGCATAAGGGCGCTACTTAATTCCGCGTTTCTGGCATGAACTGGAACGGGGGCGTCCGCCCCCGTTTCGGGCACCATCTGCGGGTAGTTTTTGAAGAGGAGCTGCCGCCAACATATGTCGCTTTCTCTGCTGTGTGGATCCTAACGAAACATATTTAAAACGGTATAAGTATATATA
>JAEQML010070726.1:0-16591 GCA_016904865.1 Pissodes strobi | reverse complement strand
ATGAAATGTTTTATGATAAGTCGGAGACATCCTTGCACAAAAATGGTATTTAAATCGATAACTGAAATACGACAAGAGGAGATAAAACATCTGCTGAACTACAAAAAAATGATCCATCCCTTTAGCATGTTCTGGTAAGATATCACCTGAACTACCTTAAATAAATATGTTAGGGATATTGGTCACAGTGATGTAAAATAAGGCGTTTTTAGTTATTGGTTCCACATACGGTCAAATGCTGTTTTTGATTATTATTAATTTCGGTTCAAATTTGACTGCGTATAGACCAGGATGTAAAATTTCCACCAAATGATCAAAATCAAGTAAAATAGCATGAAATATTGGTACAAATATGAGATCTGAGATGAACGATACTTAAAAGAGATTCATTAGAAGCATTTTTTATTTAAAGCACATTGAAACCTGTATTTCAAAATTTATTAAAATAATATTTATAATAGAAAATGAAAACCCATTTTGCCCATTCATCAATGATTTAAAATATACAATAAATTATCAAATGAGATCAGGACCTTAAATATCAAAGTACTTAGACTTAAAAGCATAGAAAACAGTTGGGTTGGGTTAGTGTGTAACGAAGTTACTATATTTTTAAGGCATGGTATGCACTCTGGGTTTTAACTTTCTTATTTTACGTGCTATCGACGTCATTCTTTTTCGTTAATCTAATAATTCGTAATCTAGTTCTTATAAAATATTTCCCCGGAAATTGGTTCTTACATTTTCGGCAATTCACGCGCGGTACCGGTAGAACGCCGCGTCAGTCGTCGTGAACAGTGCGCGCAAGGTCCCCACCTAACGGCCAGATGTGCCGTTAGGTGGGGACTGGTAGAAATGACCCGGTTACTTTCATTGAGAGACTGCATGAAATTTGTGCCTCTCACGGCATAGTCTTGGATTGGTTGTGACCACACATTCCCGAACTTCTCATAGACGAATCCGCCCTCTGGTTTCGAAATAACCGGGCCAACTGGAAAACCGATTTTCGGATGTTCTACTTTCCTTTGAATCACGCGGACAATCTAGAAGTCAAAATTAGTCGCCGTCTCCAGAAGCCTAACGAAGCCAGCTGCCGATACATAACCGACTTACAAACTCTGATCCGTAGACATGGCGACATTGGGCCTGACCAAGAATTACGATGTTTATACCGAAACCTGCTGCCGGAGTATAGACAGCATATTAGGGGATCATTTTCCAGAATACTCCGTGAAACAGAGTTACTCCTTTCCGCTCACACATCCTTACCGTCGAACCAAAATTGACTCACCGGCCAATATTACACCGATCGATCCAAGACGCCAATTCAGAACCATCGACCCTTCCGGCAGCGTTACCGTTTTAGTACATTTGTACTAAATTTAGTAAATTTTTTACGTGTAAGTACAATAGTACATTTTATAGGGATATTGATCAAATTTAGTACATTTCACACGAGCGCTCAAACACTGAATTTCTTTCATGCAGCAGGACCATCTAGTATAATAATAGATAACCGCTGAAAGTTACGCTGGCCTTGTTTGAATGAAGAAACAATAGGAACCTTTACAGGAACCTTTAACTTCAAACTCTTCTGTCTCCGTCACACGGATCGCTGATAATTCCCTGCCGGCCGTAGAAATCACAAGCGTCTAGCAATAGAGGCAAATTTTCGATGCGATACCATACATGCGCAATGGTGAAACAAGAATAATAGGTATTATTATGGCTTTGCATGCTGGCTACGTACGGGGTCACAATCAACAAGAACTAACCAAAACTAACCCAAAATTAAGAAAAAAAAAGTAAATTAATGAAAAACAAACACAACCTTTAAACAAAACATCTCTCCCTAACGTAGGGCAGGGGGAGGGGGGGGGAGGGGGCGGGATTCGAATCCGCAGCGCAGAAACGACAGACAAACACTCTGCCTGCTACACTACAGTAATGAAGGAATTTCGCTAGAACGTAAAGACATGGATAATTCCGATAATTCGGCCATATTACGCATGCACGGTATCGCATCGAAAATTTGGCCCCTATCGCTAGACGCTTTTCAGAAATCCCCGGGCGTCTGCTTTAAACATATTTTATTTTCAGTTAGCTTAGGTGTTGCTGTTAGTTAGCGTTTATTTATCTTGCCTCTTGTGTTTCAGATGTTTATTTTAAGTTAAGAATTTTGTTTTGTATAACGTTAGATTTTTTCTTGTTTTTGGGTTTAAAAATATATGTATTCGTAATTATAAAGAACCTGGAAGTTTTATTTCTATACAATTAATTAACCTACAAAATACACTTTGTCAACGAAAGCGAGCTTACAGCTTTTAATTGGCAATAAAAAACAAAAGAGTCTAGCCATAAGGGGCCAAATTTTCGATGCGATACCGTGCATGCGTAATATGACCGAAATATCGGAATTACCCAGGTCTTTACGTTCTAGCGAAACTCCTTCAACGCCTCGGTGGTGTAGTAGGCAGAGTGTTTGCCTGTCATTTCTGCGCTGCGGGTTCGATTCCCGTCGGTCGCGAGAGATGTTTTGTTTATCTATTTTTAAAATTATGATTGTTTGTTATTAATTTACTTTTTTTTTAAATTTTGGGTTAGCATTAAGTTAGTTTTGGTTAGTTCTTGTTGTTTGCGCCCCCGTAGCGAGCGAAGGACCATGCAAAGTCATAATAATGCCTATTATTCTTGTTTCGCCATTGCGCATGCACGGTATCGCATCGAAAATTTGACCCCTATGGCTAGACGCTTGTTAAAAAAACTGTTTAGTATAATTTAGTACGTTTTCGGGATATTTGTAAGTACATTGGTAAAATCGTCTGCGGTAACACTGCCTTCCGGCAATCCTCCCCGATGCCGACGGAGATTAATTACCGAGATCCAGTGTTGGAGGTGCGGAGAAAACGGACATGGCTGCCAAGAATGCAGGGTCCAAGCCCGATTATTTTCTTCATGGTGCGAAAAAGATGGCATCATGTCCCGAGACTGTCAGTGCTCTCGTCCGGAAAACTAAACCGTCGCTACACCATCCCGAGGTCAGTCCAGCACCGTAGGTATATATGGAACCTCGAATCCTAACGACCGAATATCTGCTACATAGCGCGCGAACCGGCAACATCGCCTGTTGTTGTCGATTTTCTAGCATAAACAAAGTCGAAATTTATCGTGATTTTCGGAAAAATAATTCGCGAAAAGTGGTTCGGCGTCTTGTTGAAAGTGCAAGGCATAAGTGGAAACAAAGTTTCTTCCTAAAACACACGAATTCTAAACTATTTCTCACAAATACCGCGTTACGGTTCCCTTCTAAATAATCGAAATAGAAACATTGTTGCCACTTCTATCGGCCGGTTTTTCCTGACGATTTAATTATTTATAAAACATACTGCAAATAAATGAGCAAATATGGCAAATGTTTGCTTTAAGTGTAAAGTGAACTGTGTTATGAAGGAATCAAAAACTGATTTATCCTTGTAACTGCTGCAGAAAAACCATTTGCAAAAATTGCTCCAATACCAGTGCTACAGAAATAAGGGCCCTCATAAGGACATTACTCTTCTTCTGTGAAGATTGTAACGATTCAATTAAGCAAGTACCAACTTTAAAACATGATATGGAGGATATTAAGAAGGATTTTGGAGAATTGAAAGATGCCATAAAAGCGGCAGTACCTAGTGATGCAGATGTGGCCAAAACTTTCGAACAAAAGACACAATCACTTACTCAAGAATTCAAGGAACTGGAAAACAAGTTAAAAGAGAAATCCAATCAGCAAACTACAGATTTTCAACCATCATTGGATGCCCTCAAACAGGACATCAAAAACCTGGAAAATAAAGTCATAGCTAAACCAATTGGGAACAATTCGAACCTTGAACCAACACTGTATGAACTGCAAGAACGAGAAATAAGGGCACAAAATGTGCTCCTCTTTGGTGTGTTGGAAGTTTCAGAATACTCTACCAGGGAGGATAGAATAGAGAAGGATAAAAATAAGGTTCATCAAATCTTAAAGGAGGTAAATTCAAATATAAATATAAATAATCTAAAGATAATGAGAATAGGAAAATATGAAGAACACAAAGTGAGACCAGTTAAGATAATATTTCCAAATAAAGAAGAAGCATTAAATATATTAAAGCAAAAGAGCAAACTGTCAGCATTGACAAACACAACTTATAGTAAGTATATGAAAGAGTTGATACAAGAACTGGAAACACGAACAAATCAAGGAGAACAGCATCTGAAAATAAAATATGTTCGTGGGACGCCTAGGATTGTATCTATCGAGGTTTCTATTAAACCAAGTTTAAAAACTAAACATTTCACCTACTACAGTTGGTATTGGTATTCAAACCTGTGTTCTATAAAAAATAAAATTGATGAAAGGACAGCAAATATACAAAGAAGTAACCCCACTTTTATCTGCATAACTGAAACTTGGCTCAATGAAAACATTCCTGACGGTTTAATCAATTTGCCTGGATATCGTATATTCCGTAAAGATATACATACATCAAAGAAATAGAAAACAATATCCAAATTCACTCATCAACTGAAAATAAATATGATATTCCGGCTCCTGTGGAGTCTTTGTGGGTGAATGTTAACGTAGGTAGTAGTAGTATAGAACTAATTATGTCAAAGCAGAAATAAACTCAGAATTGGTCAAAATAATTAAAACTGCATTTTCTAATAAAAATAAAACCATAATTTTTGATGACTTTAACTATCGAGAGATAAACTGGGATAGTCTTCAAACAGCTAAACATGACGCACAAGCAGAAGAGTTCCTAGATGGGTTTAAAGAAACAAATGCCTACCAAATGGTAAATTTTAACACAAGAATAAGAGGAACTCAGCAGTCTCTACTTGATCTCCTACTTGTAAGTGAAAAAAACTTAATATATGACTTAAAAAGTTCTTCTCCAATTGGACACAGCGTAGTAATTACTGGTACATCTCAAATAAAGGCAAAAGGCCAGGAAACATTTAATAATAAAAAACGAAACGTTTGGAAGGCAGATTATAATGCCATCACCAACTACATAAGCGAGCAAAACTTCGATAACACAAATACCAACCTCACAAAATCTGAATTCTGTGAAAAAATCATCAAGAAAACCATCGACACCTTTATCCCACTCCAATCCATAAGGAAAAATCCGCAGAAACCATGGATAACTGCAACCATCTTCAAGGACAAAAAACACAGGCTTTGGGATATGTATAGACATAACACTACAGACGAGAACTATCAGGCATATAGACTCCAGAACAACAAACTAAAAAACACAATTTCTAATGCAAGAATATGTCACGAACAAAACATAGTTCAATCAAAATCAAACAAAAAATTCTATAAGTATGTAAGCAAAAGTCTAAATTCCAAAGTTACAAAAATTACCCTAAAGGATAATAAAACTAACTCCATAGTAGAAAATAATTTGGACACTGCAGAAATGTTTGCAGACCAATTTAAGAACATGTACACCAAAGAAAACAATCAGATTCCTATTCTTCCCAACAGCTACAGGAACATAAGCTCACTGCATACTATAAACTTCACTCCAGAGAAAGTCAAAGAAGCAATATCAGACCTTAAAACCGACTCAAGTCCTGGCCATGATGAAATTCCATCCATATATTTAAACAAGTGTGCAGAGAGCCTAAAAACACCTCTAAGTCTTGCAATGAATGAATCAATTACCCTTGGAACTATACCAACCAGTTCGAAGAAAGCCTCTATAAAAAGGGGGACAGATTTAAACCTGAAAACTACAGGCCAGTAAGCTTAACAAGTTCAGTAAGTAAACTGATGGAAAAAAAATATAGTGAAGGAACTGGCAGAGTTTTCAATTATAAATGAAATCTTGCCGAACAACCAGGATGGCTTCTAGAAAAAGAAATCAACAATAACTAATATGCTTCGATGTTTGAATGATTGAACTGCAAACTATGATAAAAATATACCAACAGATGTAGTCTACCTAGACTACGAGAAAGCCTTTGACAAGGTACCTTTTAAAAGGCTCTTGTACAAATTGGAGCACTTTGGAATAAGGGGTTGTCTGCACAAACGGATAGGCAACTTTATACGAGGCAGGACCTTTACGATGAGAGTAAATGGAGAATGCTCTTCCTTTCGGGACGTGATTAGTGGAGTACCACAGGGATCTGTGCTGGGACCGCTCTTATTCTTGTTGTATGTTAGTGACCTGGGTAAAGAAATTAAGACCAAAATATCATTCTTTGCAGATGACACCAAGTTATATTGCGATGCATCGAGCCAATATTCTGACATGAAAGACGATCTAGCAAGAATTGAGATATGGTCCAAAAATTGGCAGATGAAGCTAAATGTTGACAAATGTGTAGTGTTATCCATAAGTCACGAAGATTTAGGAAACCAATATATCCTGGATGTTTGTGTGTTGCAACATATCCCGTCATATAAGGATCTAGGCATTATAATATCAAATGACCTGAAATGGGACAAACACATTGCTTCTATTGTGAAAAAGGCCAATTCTTTCGCATATTTGGCTAGAGTAGCATTCAATGATACTAGTCCACAAATGATTCTTCAGCTGTATAAGACATGCATAAGACCAAAGATTGAGTATGCACACACAGTTTGGAATCCATATTTTATCAAAGACATAAACTTTTTGGAAGGGTTACAAAGAAGCTTTACTAAGATTCCAAAGGAATTCCACAACACCGGATATGAAGCCAGGATGAAGCAATTAGGGTGAACATCATTGGAAGAGAGAAGAACATTCAAAATATTGAATAAACTACAACGGGAACATCCACAAAATTTTCTCCTTAAACCATCTTCAGAATCTTCGAGGCCACTCCAAAAAACTTAATAAACAAGGGGCAAACAAACTACAAAAAACAAATTTCTTGAGTAACAGGATAGTGTATAAGTGAAACTGGAACTGGAAGAAATAGTGAGTGCACCGAACATCAACACTTTTAAAAATCGTCTTGACTCAAAGATGGAAGACATTGGTGGTGTGTTGGTACATTATGCATCATAGAAAAATGCAATTCGACAAACTTGAACTGAATTTTGACTATTGTTTTTTTGTAAACGGACTCATCGGTTTTACCGCTTTCTGTTTTATTTATAAATAAATAAATAAATACATCCGACATTTGCCCACACGCTCTTGTGTATATTCAGAATATTCCGTTTTCTGCTCTCATAGATATCGGAGCCGCCAATTCATATATAGGAGATAAAGCCGAAGGAACCATTACCCAAAAGTACGGTCTCCCATGAAAAGCGCAAAAGTAGCTAATGGTGGCGTAATTGACATAACCGAAGTTTAACGTATTCCGCGTAGGTTCAACGATGTCGCTTTGACCGAAGAGATTAGCTATTTTCTGCATCTCACTTCTGACATTGTACTAGGGATGGACATTTTGGGCGGCATCTGTTTCACCTCGGTTCCAGTCGAGTATACATACAGAATAAGCTACTACTTTCTCCAAATATGAGTAGCCCGATAGCCCAAGTCAACGACAACCCGAATCTGACCCTAACCGACAAGGAAGAGAAATTTGAGGAACTACCCCGTTAATCAAGCACTCGATCCATCTATTAGAGATAGAGCCAATCAGGCAACGATACCGACCACAGAACCCAAAAATGCAGGAAATGATCAATATCGAAGTACAAAAGATGTTGTAAGACGGCATAATCGAAGCTTCCGATAGCCCCTGAAGCTCTCCCGTCATGATAGTCCGAAAGAAGGATGGCAAGCACCGGTTTTGCATCGACTTTCAAAAAGTCAACGCCGTCTCACGCAAGGATGCTTATCCATTGCCGTATATTAAAGCCATCCTAAACCACTTCGACAAGCCCGTTACATCTCCAGCATCGACCTTAAACAAGGCTACTGGCAGATACCGCTGGACGAAGCCAGCAAGGCAATCACTTCCTTTACCATCCAGGCGTCGGACTAGTCCACGTTTGACTCACTCGTGTTTTATAATATTGAAAAGCGCACGTTGTAAAACACGTTTGAGAAAGGTTAGCTTACAGAACTTGTTTGGATTCACCTTGGTTAGTTTGGTTTAGCCTGGCTAGGTAAAGAAAACATGAACATCATTAAACACGTTTAAGTTAGCTCTGGCTAATTCAGGTTAGTATTATTAAGTGGGGTTAGCATTGGTTAAATTGTTAGTAGGAAGCGACAGAAAATGAGAGTCTCATTCAAGATGAACTGATGTGCAAAATAAAAAATACACATTGCATATGCTTCCTCCAGAGAAACTAAAATCCGAACCACTCTTTGCTACATTGACGGAGCAGTGATACAGCCGAAACACGGAAAGCATGTAATCAAAATAGAAGAAACCTAAATGAAGATACAATGCCACACAAGGGAACACAACTAACCCAAAAGAAAATGAGAGATTAGAAGCAAATAGTAAGAAGCGTGAAACGGACTCCTTCGAGGTCTTGAGGGAGACGTACGGGTACAAAATCGTTATGGGAATACTAAAACTACGCACAAAAGTTTCTTTGTCAGAAGAAGCTACTGAAACGCAAATAAAGAAACTATTTTCGAAGCACCTAAGATGAAACTGGCCACCGCTCACGATCCCAGATAAAGAAATAGAACTCTTCAACTTGGACGATATCAGGAGAGTAGGGAAAAAATAAAGCATACAAGATACCAGGTCCTTTATCGAGGATCCTAACCGAAGTTCGTCAACCGGATCCCAAAAGAAGTTTTGATTAGAGAAATCTCGAGCATGAGTGTAACCTCGAACATATCATTGCCAGATCATGAAAGAATGAAACTTAAGCTCAAGACAAATAAGAGCACTCCAGCGCTCCGAAAGAGTCCCAGGTCAAGCGATTGAGCCAGGACACTCCACCATTAGAGTGTCTCAGATCGGAAGAAGATCTTGACTGAGAGGTAAGTATGGTTAATGGAAAGATCACCAAGCCTTGCGAGGAGGCCTGTCCTCTCAGGGTGACCGAATTTCGCGGTGGTTCAAGGCAACCTCTAAGAAATGCCCTAAACGGAGAAGGCCAGGGGGAGGCTTGGGACGAGTACAAAGTTGCAAGAAGAGCAGTGACCTCAACTTGGGGCTCAACTCACGGGTGGTGCGTACGGCTTGGCAGTGTGGTTAACTGCAGTTAAACACAAGACCACCCGTCTGAAGCTAGCAAAAATTCAAAGACTGCCTGCTGAGCCTCCCATCACTCGTGGCCTGGGTCATGCAGGAGGGTATGTCTTTCTTCTTACCATTGCAGGAATATGTTATCTGGAGAGAAAGAGAGCATACACAGTGACCCTACCAACAAAGGGGAAATGGAAACATGGTGGAGGCAAGTTTCCCGGAGTGGGGGTTCATATCTTACACCGATGGCTGACGACTGGTAGGATAACAGTACTCTGGAGCGGGGGTCTTTCGAGAGACTAGCGGCACCCGGGAATGCTCCCCCTGTGAAAACATGCAACAATGTTTCAAGCAAAGGTGTTTGCAATCTTGATGTTTAAACAATAATCGAGATCGCACAAAGAAATGAAGAAGAAGTAGTGATTTGCTCTGAGGGCCGTCTGTGCACTGAGGACTAATTCTAAATTGGTCAAGGAGAGCGACGATACTTTAGAGCACTTGGCACAGATCAAGAGAGTGAAGCTGATATGGATGCTAAATAAAGACAAAGCGGGATGATGGGGAACGCAGTGGCAAATGAACTTTTAGGCTCAGCGCTGATATCCCATGCAAGGCCACGGTGCCCTTTGTGAGCCTTTCTAGAGCCCAAGTAAGAGTGACTAGCAGAGAGCGAACTGGTCAGGAGCTCTAAAGAGAGTGGAGAAACTTTCAGAGTGGCACACAGGCCAAGAACTTTATCACTAAGCCTGATGAGATCAGAACGGAATGATTCTTGGCGAGGGATAGGCAGTCCCTAGTAGAATATATTACAAGGCACTGCCGTCTAAGAAGATACGTGAGCCTAATGGGTCTTGTATCGTAAATATCTATTATAGTACGCCAGACTTTGGAAAACGTTTATTTTATCTTCAAGGCTGCATAAAAGCAAAAGGGGTCCAAAAGGTTTCTGCTCGTTGTTTGCATCAGAGTGGTTATTAATGACGCAAAAATGATGACTTATTGGAAGCTAGTTCGGTCTTTGTCTTCAATTCTCCTTCGTCTTTTCCCTCGTTTTATGTAGTATGAAATAGAAAAATTACATGGTTCCATAAACATATTTCAATAGTGCACTTCTAGGACTTTAATAGAAGGCAAATAATATCGTTTAATATATATTTTAAGAGAATTGCTTTAACTATAATACCAAAAAGTTCATACTATCTAAATATTGTTTAAGTCAAAAATATTATTTATGGTTTTCATAAAACTTCTTTAGTGCTAATATTATAAAACTCTCGGCCTTCATCCGTTCGAAATTACGTGACCATTTAACACACTACATATTTTAGCTTATACTACGAAATTATTATGGCCCTGCTGACTCTATTCTACCTAGCACATGTACTACCAAACGACATTCCTTACCTGCGCCATGAGAACAAGGATAAATGGATAAAGTTCAGTTGTGATATGTTCATGACGATCAGTATATTTACGAATTTCTACATTGGGTATTTGGACAAGGAAAATATGTTCATCCATATGAAGCAGAGATCTGTCACGCTGTAAGTAAACATCTAAATAAGAATGATTAGTTAAAATAAATGATGTCCAAGAGAAATGTTCCAGATATAATGAGTGGCTTAGAATAGCAAGACTGGCAACAGCTTTGATGCCTTTTTAAATGCAACTTGCTCGAAGTTTCATACGTATTTCATATAACGGTTCATATATCCAAAATTTCGAAATACTTTCGATTGAAATTTGATATTTTCCACGCTCTATCTGGAGGGTTTTAAATTTAATGGCATTTGCAATGTATTTTAGAAGAACTATATTATACTACCTTTACCAAATGCTTAACATTTCTTTGTGCTCTCCTTATAAAACACCCACAACCAGCCACTGATCATTATCAATGTTAATAAAAAAATAATACATTTAAACCGTTGTATGTTCGTAGGAAATGTTGTTCATAAAATGGCCTGATAAATGACGCCCTCAGATAATATCACATCATGTGCTCAAAAATTATTATTCGTCAGTACTGCTAAATGAAGCAATTTAACCAGAGCATGGCACTTACTCTTAATCCGCCAGATGATAACAAAATTGATTACACTGCTTCACTAGAAGATAATTCCTCGTTTAATTTTCAGCAACTACCTGAAGACGTACTTCTTTTGGGACATTCTATCCTGTATCCCCTCTTACCTAATCTTCGTATACGCTCTTGATATTGAGCACACTTATTGGCAGCTAGTTAAATGGTTGAGCCTATTGCGAATAGTACGTATAATTACAATTGATCGTGCATTGGATATGTTTAGAGAGGTACGTAATGTATTAGTCATTAATTTGTTTATAGAGCGAAATTCAAACTTAAGACCACCGTTGCTATCTCAGTAAATGGAGCATTATATTAAAATTGGTTGTGTGGTTATGTGTTTTCATTGGTTCCTATTAAAATTTATGAGTTGCTAAGTCCTGATTTACCCAAGTGCTAAAAATATTCTGCTTTAAGAGCATCTTTCTTAACTTACCATAAAATGGTGTTGTAAATATTTGCACCAAAATGTGTCAATTTTAGTATTAACGGCCTTATTGCGCCTAGTATTTAGTTCAGGTGCCAACGCATAATTTGTAGACTACCCCTTCCTAATGCTGGAAATAAAAGTCGTTGGATGCCAAACAACTAATCTATTCGCCACATAATTAAAGTATGCCATCTCACTCGCAGGTGGATTTTATTAATGTAGAAGAGAACACGTAACTACAACATCCGTAAAGTTCAGTGGACAAGTTTATCCCAGATAAAGATTAACTAGGACAAGGTGAGACAGACAGTGTAAAAATAAATGTAGCAGATATGATATAAGTCAAGAACACAGCAAGAAATGTAACAGTAAAATTACAAATTCAATAAAAAAATTACACAGAAAAATGCAGGGACTAACCCAAACTAGTTCAACTAATCCCCAACTACTCAAACTAACCATGCACGTACTACCCCATTTACAGAAACAGACAGTAATATTAGTGATGTTCAACTTTGCCGACTTTACGTCAGATATTATGGGCTCAGTTATACCCGTATTTGATAAAGTTACGCGATTCTAGCTGATATAACTCATCTGTTTGGCATGCAACCAACGGGTCGAGATGCGAGCTACGTGCTCTAAAAGGATCTGGCAGTGTGAGGGGTCGCAACGGGATCTACCCATATTTTTTCTGCGGCAAGGGGGACACAACGGGCCCAGCCAGGTAATTTAAAGATCCTGGAGTCTCTACTGCTACAAATGTGTGTTTTCGGTACGCGGACGATAACTGATATCTCACAGAAAATGCAGTAATTTTTTTTTGCGACAAGGGGAGCACAACGGGCTCAGCCATGTAATTTTAAGACCCTAGAGTCTCTACTGCTACAAATGTGTGCTTTCGGTACGTGGACGATAACTGATATCTCAGAGGAAGGATAAAGCCAATCGGAATAATTTAAATATTATCTAGACAAAATACAACACACGTCAACAATAGGTAACAATATTGCCTGAATTCTGCAAATGGGCCGTCGCCTACTACTACTCTTTTCTATTCGAATTCGGACCTGCATTTTATACCCGTAGTGAAAACTATGCTTTGATTACACTTATTTTATATTTATAAAAGTATAGATTATTATTATAAAGAGGTATTATTCCTTTAAGGCTGATCATTTAATTTTAATCCATTTTACTTGGTTGTGATTTTAATCTGTTATAATGTTTCTAATGTAGTGCCTTTGGTGTTTCTCTTATTTATTATTTTTATCTATTTTAATTTGACTTGTGTCAAATATTGTATATTTTGTAGTACCAATAAATTATGATTATTATGACTATTGTCGCACCAATAAATTATGATTATTATGGTTATCTCGGCACTAACACATTTTGACTATTATGATTGTCTTGGCATAAATACATTATGATTATCTTAGATATACCGTATCTCCAAGAGCAGCGCTTGCTTCTTTTGTATGACAAGTTTTACTTCGTCTTACATATTATCCTGTCTCACCTTAATCCGATCAATTTCAGATCAACTAGAAAAACACATAAATAAATCTACAAAAATAAATCTAACTATACACTTGCTTTAAATCAGCTGAGCTGTTCTTTTGGTAAAATGCCCTAACTGTCGCCAATCTGTCTACATCTAACGATATTTATCGTGCCAGATGTCTTCTTAGCAAAAAGATTTACAACTTTAGTCTATTAGCTGGTCCTCGAAAAAGATAACTCTGTTTTGTTTTTGTCAGTAATCCATTGTTTTTATGAGTTAATTAAATTCCCTAATGCGCGTGAATTTTGATTTCATTTAAGCTTAAAATTTTTACTTATTTATTTATTTAGCGTATGGCATTTCACATGGTACATATATAGATAATAATAGTATATGCAGAATGCATATCAAATTTCACAAATAGTTTATAACACAAACATTCTAATCACAAACTAAGATAATAATAATAATATCGTATGTAGATACTGACATATTTTAAGGTTAAGTGCAGTTATCCATTCAAGGCTTGTGGGTGTAGCGCTAAAAAAATCTGCTGGATCTCCCTGATATGCCCTTAATTCGCATTCCTCGACTATATGACGAATGGAGTGGTCTGGGGCGCCACAGTCGCAGCTTGGATTTGGTTGTTTCCCCATTTATGCAGACTGTGTGCACTGTATGTCGTGGGAGTTCAGAGCCGTTGGGCTTTTTAACTGGGTCGATAAGGGCGCGTATCTCGGGTGGCACTTTCTAGTTCCAGAAATCATACCATTCGGTGTTAATGTTAAAATTATCAGCCGATAGTTGTTGGACTAGTCGGAGCGGTGGGTTTCTGGAACGGAGGCGATTCGTTGCTAAGTTTGGGATATCAGCATGAATGGGAAGTTGAAGGTTACTCAGTATTTTAGTATGCTCTTTCATCAAGGCTTCTTTTCCCCGTAGGGCAGGTGGGGCTATATGACTGAGCGTTGGAAGCCAGTATAATGGGGTGACCTTCATACTTCCCGTGATGGTTCTCATTGCTATATTGAGTTGAACATCTACCTTCTTTACATGAGGGCTGTTCATCCACACCGGGGCACAGTATTCAGCTGTAGAGTACAGTCAGTCCCGCAACCGCAAAGCTTTTGGATTATGCTGTTGCGGGTGTTTATTTTTTTGGAAGTGATTTCAAGATGTCTTTTGAATGACAGGGTTCTGTCTAGGGTCACCCCCAGATATTTTGAGAAATGTTGATAAAGGAGTAATTCATTATTTAAACAGTCCTCTAGTTCATGGTTTGCCACTTTATTATTTAAGTGGAAGCAACAGAGTTCGGTTTTATTGAGATTTGGTATCAGTCTCCATTTTGTGAAATACTCTTTTAATTTACTAAGGTCGTCAGTCAGAGTATTTTTAGCCGGTTCAAACCGCTTATGTTTTACGGCCAAAGCCAGGTCATCAGCATATCCAAACTTTTTTGCGTTAGTTTCAGGTAAGTTAAAGATATAAATATTGAACAGCATGGGGGCTAATACTGACCCTTGGGGGAGTTCGTTATTTAGTTTCCCCTGTTTGCTCATAGTATTACCATGAATCACTCGAAAGTATCTATCCCCTAGCATATTGCCGATTAGCTTTAGCGTAGTTTGACAGGGGATTATTGGGAACAGTTTTTATAGTAGTCCTTTCCAAACTGTGTCGTAGGCAGCAGTAAGGTCTACAAAGACCACAGATGCTTTTTCCTGTTTTCGGAAGCCTGCTTCAATGTGCGTAGTAAGGCTTAACACTTATTGATTATATAACACATAAATTAGAGCCATTCCTTATTTGAAGTGATTTTAACGAGTTACTGTCCTCCCTGAGTCTAGCCGAAATTTTACCTGCCATTTGCGATAAGAAAATAGGATCGAGCACTTATGTACGTGCTCCCAGAGTTACGTAAAATTAAAATAATGAAGGTATAAATTTTGCGTAATACAATTGGTTCTCATCTGGAATGGTACACACAGAAACGTTGTTTTTCCATTTCTTTTTCGAGTCGTATCGTCTGATTACTGCGAGTGGATCGCGGCATGTTTTTACTCACTAATTTTATAGATATAGACTGCCTCAGAAATGTAATTTTACATGTAGATGTTGTATCAGCCGATTAACGTCATCCTGGCGACACAGCACACGTTCATATTTGAAGTTATTAGAATATCCGCAGAGTCATGGGAAATTAAGCCACGGTAGATGAAATTAATGGGCCCTGTATCATCCGATTAACGTCGTCCGGGGATCATAATTTTACCGTGACCACGCTCTCCAGCACCCTACGGACATTAGTCCTAACTAGGTTTTGAAGCAGATGTACCCATATGACGACCCCTTTATCACCCGATAAACGTCGTGGGGGGGAAGCCATATAGAGACACGTATAAGGTCTCGGAATTGTGGATCGTTAACCACGGACTATGAATAATCCGATAAACATCGTTCGGAGAGCACAATTTCACCGTGATCAAACTCTCCGCGATCCCGCAAGAATCTGCCAGACTCTTTAGTTACCTAATCTTTGAACTCTCGATTCATAATATCCCGCGGCGCGCTTCACGAGCCCCTTTTATATGGTTCTGGGCTCGCGCGCCTGTGCTGTAACCCTTACCGCGTCTCCCTTATATGCATTTAGCAGATTTATTCATGGTAATGATTTAAATTGAAGTTATTTTTGTTTCTTTCTTTAATTAGGCAATGTAGAATTAAATAATAAGTAGGAAAATAATATAGGCTTAAGAAAACATTTGAAAAAAAAATGCAGGATAGGGCTGGGTTATTTCAGACCACCTTGTCGATTAACCTAACTTGCGACAGTCTTTTGCCATGAATATTTACTTCTATACTTATCCAGTTTTTTGAAAAACCCTTTCTGTGTCAGAGTAAAAAGATTTGGCATACATGTATGGTGAAATTTGCTCTGAGCCTTCGTATAGTGTGATTCTCGCTTTGGCATGTTGATATGTTTACTACCAAAGACTACCTTGTCGACTAACCTAACTTGCGACAGTGTTTTGCCATGAATATTTACTTTTATATTTATCCAGTTCCTCTTTTCAAAAATCCCTTCCAGTGTCAGAGTAAAAAATGGATTTAGCGTTATCGTGTCTCTGATAAATTTCCTTGCATATTTCAAAATTTTACCAATTTTATGTTTATGATACGTATCAAGTTATAAGGTACGTGCACCAATCCAGGTGCTTAGGAATGCCTCGTTTTATTAACAAAGCAATGTGCACTATTCCATCAAACGATAAACTTCATCGAAAGGAGCTGTGTTTAGCTACATACGTCCCCGAACGTAAAGTTAATTTCAAATACGCGCTCGGTCAGCGCTTTGATCAAACATCATTTTAGCGGTACGTCGATTTAATTTCCGCTTTTCGGAAATTTCACACAC
>JAEQML010070725.1:0-16592 GCA_016904865.1 Pissodes strobi | reverse complement strand
AAATATAATGTGACACTCTAACATGGTGTAATAATTATTGCTAATTATAAAAAAATCTTTAAGCAGCCATATTACTGAAAGAGACATAAGCAAGTAAATTTTCTAAAATATGTTTACTCTAGTTGGTTTTTATTTTTAGAAAATGACGAGTACTTTTGCAATGAATACTAAAATATTCATTTTAAAAATATTATTGGAAATACCAAAAATCGTCCTGCCTGTAATAGGCTATTTTACCCATGCTGTAAATTTCAAATTATAGAGAAAAATAATGGACTATTTTTGTAGAACATCTTTAAGTAGCTTGCTTTTCTACCTCATACTACTTGTATTAGGCATAAATAATAATTCTTCAAATGCCAAATGAATTCTCTACCATCGATTCTGGGGTTTTCCATTATATCATAGTTTATTTTAACCAGCATTTTGCGTATGCAAACTAGGAATAGTCAAGCTACATACCAGATCACCTTCGTAGTTTAAAAAGCAAACACCGAATTTCAAATCAGTTCGACAATTACAACATTACTCTGAAAAATCCAGTGGCAATTTAACATGTTCTAATTTGTTTTCATTAGACCAATCATCGTTGAACTTCATTATTCCATCAGTAAACTATATTTTAATCGTGTTAACATGCGTGTTCGTTATCTACGAGGTGAAAACGACAAATATTTCATTTCATAATCAATTTTATCGAAAAAAATTACTCTTAAATCAGCGTTTACAAATTATTTTAAGTGAACGATTATTTTTATTATTTTTGATACAAATTAAGATAAAGTACCATAATAGTCTAGTCCTTGGTAAAAAAGTTGAGGGCACATGTTCTAAATTAATTAAGTTTCAAAATACAGGGTGTTCAAAATATTTCCACCGATTATTTCGAAACCAGTCTTGTTTCATCGGCAAAGCAGGAGGTATTATCTAATTATGTATAGTTTATTGCCGACAGTGGCCTTGACGTCAGGGGCCAATTTTGTTGATGTTTTAGAAGTAAAAGGTGCGTCACCGCATTTTATAAAATTTAACAATTTTTGTATAATTCAGCGATTGAAACTATACTATAATGATTATTGTTAGTAGGGATAGATCGAGATGTTTCAAGGACGAGGCCTATCACAAGTAACCGGTGACGTTTTAGACTGCGTCATTTTTGGGGCGTGGTCCAATGAATACGGATATGTCAAAAGTCATATATAAGGGCTTGGCATGTGACATTTGTCACCTGTCAAGTTGCGTTCTTCGGACATCTTATTAGACATCATCTACGTCATTTTAAAAGTTTTAACTTCGGCTAGACATTATCAAGAATTATCAGCTGTCATTCATCAATTTAGATCGGAAATATTATGGCTTATTACGGAAATTATAATGGGTTTAAATAATTTTGTAAATTCTCGACCTTTATCAATTTCTGAGAAAATCGAATAATACGGAGCGTCCTATATAAAATCATCCCAAAATCTCGGCTATTAAAACAACTGCCAATTTAATAAGTTTTCACCTCCGCCGTTTATTATCTGGTTAAGATAAGAAAAATAAAAGGCAAGAAAAATATAGTGAGATAAAACAAAAATAAAGTTATGTAAAATAAAATAAAGGAATTGCAAAACAAAAACTATGAAAAATTAAATAAAGTGTAGGTAGATATAGAATCTGCGTTTTGCATCACTCCACCTCCGGAGGAGGCTTATTGCGGGGTGGTGCCTCTTTTCTGAGCTGTCTAAAAAGTTATTAAAACTGTCCAAAAAGCTGTTTAAGTAGCCCAAGTCGCTGAAAACCTCACAGAATTGTTCGCGATAAGCCACCTCTGGAGGTGGAGTTAGGCAGAAGGCAGATTATATATCTACTAGTGCAATAAATAAAGCGTTTGCAAGAATAGAAATTAATATTAGAATGAAAGACAAAAAATATAGTGAAATAAAATAAATTAAAGTTAAATAAAGAAAAACAAAAACTATGGAAAATTAAATAAAGTGTAAGTAGATACAGAATGTGCGTCCTGCATGACTTCACCTCCGGAGGAGGCTTATAGCGGGCGGTGCCACCTGTCTACAAAGCTGTCTAAGCTGCCTAAAAACCGTTTAAGCTATCTAAAAAGCTTTTTAAACTGTCCGAAATGCTGTTTAAGTAGCCCAAGTCGCCGAAAAACTCACGGATTGCCCGCGATAAGTCACCTCTGGAGTTGGAGGGATTCAGAACGCAGATTCTTTATCTACTAGTGCAATAAATAAAACATTTGCTAGAAATAGAAATTAATGGTACAATCAACATAAATTCTCGGCTATTGAACCGACTCTAAATTTTACATAGTTGAAATTCCGTTGGACATAAGAGAAAATAAATTTAGAGCAAAAGCAAAATAAAGTTAAATAGCAAGAAAAAATAAATGAAACTACACTAAATTTAATTCAGAACAAATCCATGTTTTATCGACAGAATATAAGATGAAATATAATAAAACAGATGCAAAATAAAGTTAAAAGAAATTAAAATAAAGTTACTGTACTTCAATAATAATGGACTGTATTGTGCATGAACGTAACGTATTTATTACTTTAAATTAACAAAGTAAAACTCAATGATGACATGAACAGAATGAATAAAATGTCAGTTCTTTTCTAAGTCTCTTGCCCTTCTTTTCTTTCCCGGCAACCGCACACGATACCAGATACTTGGTTTGTCACCTCTTATACGCGCCTGGTGGCTAATAGTCTTTAAATCTCACCATACCGCTCGCCTTGAAAGCAGATAGCTTTCAAAATAAACAAATTTTAGGAGTCTAATGGAAGAATGCAAAGCTTCGAAAAAGCTCTCTTTTTAATACCATCATTAGTTCTTACACTAGCCACTCGCGCTAACTTGTCTACACCCGGATGTATTTCTTGGATTCTTCCAATCTTCCAATTTAGAGGGCTGGTATTGTCTTCACGTATAAGGACCATCAGACCTGGTTTCAAAACTTGAGAATCACCTTGCATCCATTTTGTACGTTGCTGTAAATTGTGTAAGTATTCCATCGATCATCTTCGCCAAAATATTTGGATAATGTGCTGAACTTGTTGATATTTAGACAGCCGGTTAATGTTGATGTCTTCTACATTTTCTTCGGGTAGAGCATCTAGTCTTGAGCCAATCAGGAAATGCCCGGGAGTGAGAGGATTTAGGTCAGATGGATCATTGGACAATGGACAGATGGGACGTGAATTAAGTATGGACTCGATTTGTGTAAGAATAGTATAAAATGTTTCATATGTTAAGTGAGTAGACCCTATAGATCGAATTAAATGATGTTTTATTTGCTTAACCGCCGATTCCCACAGGCCGCCAAAATGCGGTGCTCTGGGTGGAATGAAATGCCATGATATCTGATTTTCTGAGAGATAATATTGAAAACTATGATTATTATTTAAAATCGCTTATTTTTTAAAAATATCATTAATTTGGTTGGCTGCTCCAGCAAAGTTAGTACCGTTGTCTGACCATATATGTTTTGATAATCCCCTACGAGCAAAAAACCTTTTCAATGCATTTAAAAATGTTGGAGTGGATAAATCTCCAGCCAATTCCAAATGAACGGCCTTAGTTGAGAAACAAATGAAAAGGCACACATACACTTTTACTAACTTACGACTCCGCAACGTGCCGTCTTTAACTAAAAAGGGTCCTGCATAGTCAATACCACATGACAAGAAAGGACGTGATGGATTGACTCTTGAGCTTGGTAAATGTCCCATCATTGGAGCAAACCCAGTAGGCTTAGCCCTGAAGCACGGAACACAATTTCGAATAATCTTTTTTATCGAATTTTTAGCATTGATGGGCCAAAATCTTGATCTCACCGATGCCAGAACTGTCTGAACGCCGCCATGTAAAGTTCTTTTGTGCTCGTAAGATATAACAAGGTCAGTGAAAAAATGTTTAGCCGGTAATAAAATCGGAATTTTTTTGTCATATGCTACATCAGCGTTAAGTAGTCTTCCCCCCACGCGTAAAACACCTTCCTTATCCAAGAAGGGACTCATGCTTATAATCTTGCTATGCTTTGATAACGACTTTGGTGAGTTTTTTAGATCAGACATTTCTTTAGAGAATTCTACGTTTTGAACAAATTTGACCAAAGTAATTAAAGCTTTATACATTTCTTCCGCGCCTAATATTTTTGGGTTCTTTATTTCATTATCCTTATTTATCCGTTTTAATTTTAAATTATTGATAAACCTTTGACACAGTGCGGTGATACGTTGTAATTTAATTAAATCTGAATAACGGTGTAATAAATCAAAATGTGTTGTGACGATGAAACATGAAGTTTGGACATTTCTTTTTTCTGGAATTTCTGACAAATCAAAATTATTAACCTCAGAACTTGGCCAATGTTCATAATTACTACTGAGCCAATTAGGACCGGACCACCACAACTTCAAATTTAATAACGTACGAGGATCACACCCCCTGGAAATTACGTCTGCTGGATTATTTGCGGAACATACATGGCGCCAGTTTTTTGTGTCAGAGAGACCTTGTATTTCTGACACTCTATTGGCTATAAATGTTTTCCAGTGTGTGGGTTCCCGCGATAACCAAGCCAAAACAATTTTCGAATCGGTCCAATAAAAGATTTCAATGTTTTGTAGATTCAATGCCTTTATGCAGGTATTAACGAGACGTGCCAAAAGTAACGCACCACTTAACTCTAACTTGGGAAGTGAAATGACTTTAAGTGGCGTTACCCGTGATTTAGAACATAATAGTTGAGTATAATTTTTCCCATGGGAATCTACGCTCCGCAGATAAATACAAACTCCGTAGGCTACTTCCGAGGCATCCGTGAAACCATGAATTTGAAGTCGATTATATGTTGATAAAAGAGCATGCCTAGGTATAGAAATCTTATCAAGATCTGCCAAGCTGGAAAAAAAATTAAAAAACTCTGAACAATGAATTTCGGGAATAGGATCGTCCCAACCGAGTTTCAGCTTCCATAACTGTTGCAATATGCATTTGGCCTTTATGACTACAGGCCCAACAATGCCCAAAGGGTCAAAAATTTGACTTATGATAGATAAAATGGTTCTCTTGGTGAAGCTCTTAGAAAAAACCTTAATGTTAACTGCAAACTGAAACCTATTCAAATTTGGATTCCATAAAATGCCTAATGTTTTAACCGTTTTATCTGTATCGGAAAAAAGAAAGTTCTGCTGTTTCTCGCTTGATTCTAAAATATCTTTGGAGTTTGACATAAACTGTGTTAAGGTGAACCCCCCCTGACTTTAAAATGTTTGTGATTTCGACCTTTGATTTTAATAAATTTTCAATTGTGTCTTCCCCTGTAATCAAGTCGTCCACGTAGAAATCATTTAGAATGTTCTCGCATGATTTAGGAAACTGTTCCTTATTAAGGATTGCAACCTCTTTTAAAGTTCTTATTGCTAAAAAGGCAGACGAAGCGACACCATAAGTAACTGTGTTTAAAACGAAATGAGAAAAGTCCTTTTCAGGACTGTCACGCCATATGATCCTTTGAAGGTTTCTATGTTCAGGCTTTATCTTAACTTGTCTATACATTTTGCATATGTCTCCCTTGAGTACAAAATTATGTTTCCTGAATCTCAACAAAATAGAAAACAAGTCAGACTGTATGGTTGGACCAACATACGAGACATCATTAAGTGAAATATTTGTAGAACTTTTCGCACTAGCGTCGAAAACTACGCGTAATTTCGTTGTAACGCTATTTTCTTTGTAGACGCCATGATGAGGCAGATAGTAAACAACGTCATTAGTTTGAATTTGTGATTTATCTAATCGTGTCATGTGACCTAAGTCCTCATATTCTTTAATAAATTTGAAATATAATTCGGAAACGTTAGGTTGCTTAATTAACTTATTTTCTAAACTTAAAAACCGTTTTTTTGCCATTTGTAAACTTTCACCAATGTTTCTAAATTCGTCTTTTAGAGGCAATGCCACTGTAGAACGTCCTGTGTCATCCCTTGTATAATTTTCCAAAAACGTATTCTCGCAAAATTGTTCGTCCCTAGTAAACTTAGAAATTATATCATTGTGCGGAATTTCTTCCAATGTCCAAAATTTTTCAAGCTGATCTTGAATTCTTCTATCATTTGTAGAAAGTAAACATGTTTCTGCATCTATAAAGTTATTAATTTGCAGAGGCCCTGTAACTAACCATCCCAATTTAGAACTTTGCAATATAGGAGCATTTTTACCCAATGAGATTTTTCCTGAAGAAAGTAATTCATAAAAAATTGATGCCCCAAGTAAAACATCTACCTTATGTGACTCATGAAAATTCGGATCTAAAAGAGAGATTCCGTCTGGGAGATTCAATTCTGAAATTTCAAAAATCTTACTCGGAATATAACCTGTAATGTTATTAAGAACCAAAAATGTGACTGTTTTAGAAAAACTGCTGTTTAAAGAACGAATTGTCGTGCTAACCTTTTGCGAAATGTTAGAAACAACTTGATTAATGCCGCTGATTGGAAAATGAATTTTTTCTGTTGGCAAATTAAGTTTTTTAACTAAGTCCGATGTAATAAAATTGCTTTGAGATCCTCCGTCTAATAAGCATCTACAGTGAACCATGTTACGATCTCTGTCAAAGATACCAATGATGGCAGTTGCTAAAAGAATAAGAGAATTATTGCCTTGACTACAATGTGCACTAACACTAAAATTACCTTCCTTTTGAGAACCTTCAGCTGATTGACTTTGAGTGCTAGGTGATGAATGATCTTGCGAAACCTTAGATACATCATTATCATTATTCCTATGTAATAGCGTATTATGTTTTTTACTTTTACAAATTTTGCAAGTCCCTCTACATCCGTGCCCTTTTGAATAAGGACGCAAGCAGTTTATACACAAGTTTAGCTCCCTGACCTTGTCGTACCTAGTTTGGCTAGAAAGTTTTAAAAAATCATTGCAATAAAATAGGCAGTGTTCTTGTTTACAATAAAAACATTTAAGTCTTTTATCCGTAGCAACATGATTGACTGATCTGTTTTCCCCTTTGTTGTGATTTCTTTTTGAGTTATTATCAAAAGTACGATTATATAAAGTTTCCAATAACTGGCATCTTGCATTTAAAAATTTAGAAAAGTCATCAAGCTTAGGCAAAACATTTGGCTCAATTTTGCTTTCCCATTCGCGTTTGCTAATAAAATCTAATTTTGAAACAAATAAATAAATTAAAATTGTGTCCCATGATTCAACAGGCTGACCTAAATTTTTTAATATTCTTATGTTTTTATTGAAGCAGTCTAAAAAATTGCGCATACGAGTTGCGTTTTCTCTTGTTAACGTTGGGAGCTCAAAGAGGTTTTTTAAATGTGTATTTATAATAGCTCTTTTGTTTTCATATCTTTCCTTTATGAGATCCCAAGCCGTTAAGTAATTATTATCCGTAACCTCCAATGACTGAACAACCCCCAAGGCCTCACCCTTTAAACATGATATTAAATAATGAAACTTTTGCACGTTACCTAAAGCTGTATTAGCATTGATAAGTGAGTTAAAGGTGTCGAAAAAATGCATATATTTATCATATGAACCGTCGAATGTAGGCAAATTAATCAATGGTAAATTAACAGTGTTGATACGAGAAGTGCCCTGAACATTTGCTGCCTCAACCACGCCACTGGCAGGCAATTTTGAATCGTCTAACAACTTTTGCCCTTGAGCTATTACCTCAAAATAATAACTTTCAAAATCATCCCTTTGAATCTGTTGATCTCCGCTCATATCTAATTTCTCAATTTGTAACTGAATAGCTTCAAATTCATCAAGTAATGTATCTGCTTTTATTAATCGTTTTGTTAATTCGATTACATTTTGTGAGATTAAAAATTTTGTATCCATAAAAGTTTTAAATCGTGTTAATTTCCCTTTTGTAACGCCCCTGTTAACAATTAACTGTTTTAAAGAATCTGCTGTTGAAATTTCTTCGTTATCACTCATCTTGATAAAAATATTAAAATAAATAAATTTTACTTATGAATCAAAGCGCTGTGAATAAATTTGTGAATCCAATGGATCTTAATGAATCATGCATGAATATAGTATGTGTATGTAGGAATTTAAGAACTGATTTATTTAAATGAAAATAAGTGGAATGAGCACACCTGATTAAGCCTGTGACTCTCCGCTCGCCATGCTTCAAGTTTTGACTTCGCTGGATTCTGGTTCCCGTGTGTTTTTCACCTGACGAATACCATGTAATTATTCGCCAATTTCCAATGATTCACTTGTAATATCCGGCTCGAAGTGCACCAATGTTTTGTACTTCAATAATAATGGACTGTATTGTGCATGAACGTAACGTATTTATTACTTTAAATTAACAAAGTAAAACTCAATGATGACATGAACAGAATGAATAAAATGTCAGTTCTTTTCTAAGTCTCTTGCCCTTCTTTTCTTTCCCGGCTACCGCACACGATACCAGATACTTGGTTTGTCACCTCTTATACGCACCTGGTGGCTAATAGTCTTTAAATCTCACCAGTTACTACAATACCGAAACAATTTTTGCATTCGACGCTTGTTTCGCTAACCATGTTAGCATCATCAGAAAATGGTTAAAAGCCTTAATCATCTCCTGGTGTTGTGGATAAAACTGTATTGTAGTGTTGTTTGAGCGCCTACAAAAGCCATAAAATATGCTATAAGAATATGGTAATTTTAAGATTTATAGAGTCGTTTCTGCTCTATTGAATGGTGAAAACCGCAGTTTCCTCTTGTATTTCGCTATATTTTTGAATCACGATTTTTTGAGAATCCGCAATTTTGGACTTTTTTTTCGCGAAATTTTTGTTAAAAACTTGAAATCCAAATCGACTAGAGAAAAACTGATAATTTTTTCGTCATCTTCGCTAGCAACTTTGCTAGTACACATTTTCACTGATTTAAAATTTTTTCTATATTTTGAACATTTTATATAGACAAATCGATTTCTGCATGTGCATCTCGTAATACTGAAAAGGGAATCCCTTATACTCTTTTGTAAGAAACACATAACTTCAGATTTGTGCATTTCCGCCAACAAGTAGGAGACCGGGATGTGTAGAAAACAGGATTAAAAAACAAGATATTAAAAAGGAGCGTTATATACAAAATATCAGAGGATAATTATTTTCAACAGTATATTGAAAACCAATCAGATTTTTGGGTTAGTTTGGACATATGTTTTAACCATATAGGTTTTAACGACCACTTTACCTTAAAGTTCACCAAAAAATCAGTTTTCTTTCCAAATATCCCCTATAATATTGTAAGAAAAATATTCTAATAGGTTAGTATGAGAGACGAAAAATAATAAAATCATTTCTCTAAAATAACAAGGAAACAACGACGGGTAAATGCCTAATGACTAAACTTAAACAGGAAAGGAAAATAACACTGAAGATAAAATTTAATAATGTTTTCGCAGTAATTCAAAGGAAACATGCAAACTAACTTCGTTGTATAATAGCTAAAACCAGACACAAGAACTTTCCTAAATTCCTTTGATGCCATATTACTTAATAACATAAGTGCATCTGTATGGTATGCAAGGTTGGCAAAATGTATCTTCAAAGGCAGCTCTATTAAGCTACGTGAAACGAGAGAAGAATTTTGCGTTGCATTTTATACCTCAGCCCAGAAATTTCACGTATGTTTCGGCTAAAACTCATTTCGCTTCAATGTCAACAACAGTTGCGCGGCGTCTTAAATTTGCCTTATGGTAGATGGAAATTGTGGTTTTAATCCTTTTATAAAATCAGTTCTTTAACATAATTAAATGTGTTCAAAACATTTGCCTTTTTCCTTTACTTCAGTAGTAGATATAGATAGAGAGTTCAGCTACCTGTGTCCTTGGGAGGAGAACAATTAAGTGGGATATGACATTACCTATAATTTCTTGACTTTATATGTCAGTTTATATCTAGAGGGGGTTAGGACGGCATAATCTACGTGCACTGAGAGAAACATCAACGTATTATTTAACACAATTGCTCAATAATTAAAAAATGTGTAGTTTTAATAAAATATGTGAAATTAATCGTATCAGAAGAGAGAGATCCATATGCGGTTTGAAGTATTTTCTCATTGATTATACACCAATATGGTTTTAACAAATCCTAAACCATTAAAATTTTTCCGACAGCCCCGTAAGGTCAACATGACACAATTTTTTAAGCATATTTATTCCAGCTTTAGCAAGTTTAGTTAAACCCAACCGATGTTTTGAAAATTTCATAGTTCTCTTTAAATTTTGTATCAATATTTGACTAATAATGTCATGGTCAACTGGTATCGATGTAACATCCCGTAGCCGAGCTACGAGTAATATTAAAAGCTTGCAGGACCAGACTTCAAATCAAAGAAAAAAAAGCTCAAAGTGTATCCTTTTAACGGCCCATAAAATATTCAAGATTAGTAGGAAAACCTTTACTCCATCTTTGGGTGAAATGAAATTGAAATTACCTGAGTTGCGCTTAGTGCAAAAATAAAGGTCTCAGTTGTAAAATCAAGGTAAAAGAACTTAATTGCGCTATTAGAGCTATCTCTAGTGAAAAATGCAATTTCCACGTTTAATTCCTACCCGCAGGCCAACCCGGGATTAATTAAGATAATTGTTTTTAAATTGTAATTTAATTTAATTGTTCTGGAGCTAGCAGCGACATTTAAATGTAAAATGTTAGCATAGATGTTTGCAGAGAATGTTAAATTATGTTTTGCAGTCCAACAAAAATTTAATTTGATTTATTTATTTATTTGTTTTGCAGTCTGAGTAAAAATAGTTTGGACCTTCTGGGCGGAGGCTTATCACGAGAAATCCTTGAGATTTTCGATGACTTGAGCTATATCATTTAGGCGTGGCACTTCGCATCTGCACTTTGTTTCCAAATTTTATATCCTCATCGATTGTCGGGCCTATATAACCTCATGTGCCAAGGCTTCGCCCACTCGGGCTGTATCATTTTAAACGTTTCCTATTTAAATCAGATCTCATTTACTGATCATCCTCAGGGATTTAACCATGACGTCATATGTCAAGATCCATAATTGGTCCACTTCTACTATATTATATTTTTTAAAGCTTTATTAAAGTTGATACAGCTTTTATAGGTCTGATACAGCTTTAAACAGGTATGTTATAGATTTAAGAAGTCTGATAAATCCCATACAGATCTGATACAGATTCTTTACATACAATTCAAAGTGGATGACCAAGAATTATTACCTAAAACCTTCAAAATAAAGTGGGCGAATCACGAATCCTGATAGATGGCGCCAGGGTCAAATCTCTAACGAAATTTGGCCTATGCTCTACTTTTAACCGAAGTCTTCAAAATGATAAGAGTCCAAGTGGACGAAATTTTGACAGATGATGTCATTCTAAATAGGGTAACTCGATTGTCTAAAGAGTGAAAAAATAAGAGCAACAACCTCAATAATTGAAGTCGGGGCATCAATGCATTGAAAGGAGGTGATAACTCAGCTACAAGCTCAGTTGGTCACGTTAACTGATCCAATTTATCGCATTAGATCCGGAAAATATTTTGATCTCCAGTAGCAAATGTATATCAATACGTCGGGTTTCCTCCGAATTATGACAATTTACGTCCGCACAACGTCACACCGACCATGCTTTGCACTTTCTGATATTGGGACCTTGGAATCCAACTTTGAAATGGATCTTAGTGCTTGAGAGGCACTTTCTGAATACAAAATCGTATTAATTGTTCTGGAAAATTGAGTAGATATGCAATGACTCTCCTGCTTAACTTTCGCGATGTAAATCTTCTAAAGACTTATGAAGACCTGAATAAATTTGTTTATAGAGAGGTTAGTCCTGACTCGCTATGAACTGGTTTTGAACCGCTTGGAACCGATGTTGAGCGAATATTTGATTTCAATTGTTGGTGTTTATCGATATATGGAGATTAGATTACTACCCATCAATTTCATAATCTGCTTAAAATAAAGACATTTCCAATAAATTAGGAATTTTGTTCCACTGTGCTAAAACTTATACGTAATAAACTGGATTTTATATACCAAGAAATATCAGCATTTAACCACATATACACGCCAATCACCCAATCAAGACCAGTTCATAACCATTCAGGACCAGTTACAGCTTTATTAGCTTAAAATCGGTATACAGCTTTAGATGTATGTAAGCTCAAGTCGATGATGCAGCACCTATCTTACGATGCCCAGCTAGATCGGTTTGTACTTGGCACGAAAACAGGCTTTAAATTTTTTCATGGAGATTTACATGTAAATCCACTAAATTAATTCTGACTAACAACTATTATTCAAAAAGTGAACTGGGCGTGGTAGCAAATGAACAACGAAGCGCAACAACAAAATTAATAAACACTGAATTGCTCTTATCCATATTCAATCTCGACCTGATTCTCGCTGAGCCGACGATGGAACTTCCAAGTTACCGAAATAGATCTAATTTTCATATTCTGATCGATACTTCCCTTATAAATACTTTAAAGCCTTCACGTGCTAACCGATCGCGAGAAAACGCGGAGAATGGTCCTTTAATATTAACGCGTAAAAGAAGTCTCCCTTTTGCTGTTCTGGAGAATATTTTAATGCGAATTGCTGTAGAAAACATTTAATGTTTTTTAGGCAGAGGTACGCAAACGAATAGGAGGAGATGGTAGAAAAAACTGATGCTGAACTGCCAGAAAATGCCTTATATTGAATCGGGTTTAGACTTTCTTAAGGTTATGGCAAAGCTGTCGTGAAACAAGTCACAAAATGATATTTTATAACATTCACGTGGACTATATTAAACATTCTTTTCCTATTTATTATTATATTAAAATAATAAAAAGCATAAAAATATATTTAGATCACGATACACTCTTCCTAGAAATTATAACGGTTAAACTATCAAAGAACTCCGGATATATCGGCAAAATCAGCCACAAATAATTTCCAAGAAAATATAACTCGCAACTCGCATAAAAACTTTTGTCAGTTTCTGATAAAAAAAAAGATCAATATCTAGCGTTCTAGCGAAGTTCACCCTTTTCACTCTAACAATCTAGGAACGGATTATCTAGAACGACCTACTTTCAAGCATGGCCTCTAGGAGGATCCGATCACAGCAAGCGATTATCCCACTTAATTCCATACGCTCAGCAACTTTAGCACTCACCTCATTCCTTATTAAAAAAAGTCAGTCTTTATGTTCCCTTCAACAGACTCGCTGCGTGAGCGTGGCTCTCGCGCCTAAAATTATGTTCGGCTTAATGCCAATTTCTCGGTATTTACCATGTCGGTCGTGCCATTCATAATTAGCATTATAAGATCCTTTACACAAATAGTGCACTATATAAAAATCGGCCTTTCCCATTGGTCGATCCGCATGGCCCTCCGCTCGCTTCGCTCGCTACGGGGGCTCAAGAAAAGGAAACCAACCAAGTGCTAACCCAATCTAACCCAAGACATACCCAAAATCAAGAAAAAAAGCTGTTTAGAAACATAATCTTTAAAAAAAAAATTAAAAAAAGCAACAGGGTTCGAGCCCGCGTTTTCCAGGTGAGACCCAACGATCTAAACCTCTACCCCACAACAGCTCTTGATAGAAATTGATTGCATCACGCAGACATATCGTAATACGAGAGGGATCAACCAATAGGAGAGGTCGATTTTTACATAGTGCACTATTTGTGTAAAGGATCTTTAAATGCTCATAATTACATTCGGCTTATGCCATTTTCTCGGCGCTTACCATTTCGGCCTTGCCATTCCTAGTTACACTCGGCTTAGTGCCAATTTCTTGTTCTTGAGTCTTTCGGCTTAGGCAATTCCATATCTTATATATCTTCTGTTCCTGTATAGTGTCAATTTAATATCAAATATGTACGTTTAATATCAAATATATTTGGTGTGATAAATTAAATAGCTTAAAAGGAATTTGAGCCTATTATTACATCTGGTCCTGCGATCAGTAATTTGGGAAAAGCAGTTCATTAACACTTATTGGATTGCGAATGGAAACCTCGCAAATCTAATACTGCTTAAGGCTATATATAGTTCTGTTTCCGGAATCGAAGATGCTAGAACCAGCAATCCCCTTTTAATCAAATATGTGTAATCATATCGGAATTAATTCCAATAGAAATTAGGATTGCTCCTTTGATATAGTGGCAGCAGGACGCCTGATCCAGTATGCTCACATACACCCGGATGAGGAAATTATCGGTCAATTTTCAAGAATCTTTAGCCACTGCATTTTTTCAATAATGCATTAATTTATTTTTGACATTGTGAGCCCAAGTAAGAATCGAAAGAATTTCGACTTTTATTTCGGTAAAAGCCTTGATAAGTTTCAATTAAATAAAGGAAACCGGTACCTTACGCTAGCCACAATACACGTGGAGAATTTCCGATTAAAAGCCCGGCCAAACTCCGGATTTGGCTCTAGTAAAATGGAATGTTAATTACGGTGTTTCCCTTAATGAAAAAGGTCGGATAGCTAATATTTCTAAGAAAAAGCAACTTTTGAAATTTGGATTATATAAGGAATGAAAAGAGATTTCAGACAGATGAAACGTAATTAGGTGAACCATGAAATTAATTTATTTGGAAACTAAGAACGAAAAAAAGGAAATGGCAATAAACAGTTGAAAAGATGTTGAAAAAGAAATGCCAATTTTAAATAGGACGCTTTTACGGCTTGACGACTTAGGAAGTTCCCATTGTTGATGATGATTCTGACCTAGCCCGTCAGATCTATTGGAATTCTTAAAGTTGGAGATTTCTATTCGCGTTCGAATATTCGCATTCAACATCAAACATCCATAAATGGAAAACTTCAGCTGGAAAAGCTCAGCCAGTGCTTGCTATTTTTTTATCGTCTGTTTAGTAAGCAGATCCAGTAAGCATATTATTATTTTCGAAAGGATATAATCTATGTCTACAAATTCCCTTTTGAAAACTGTTTAAAATCAAACTAAGACTAAAATTGAGTTTAACGAAAAAAGACGGCATATTCAATAACCATTGCGTGGGCCTGAAGGGAAGATTTTATTCAATAGGGTCCATTAGTAAATTAAACAGTATTTCTCCGATGAAAAGCAAACTAAACTAGTTCTCCTGAGAATTTTTTTAGGTTACCTTTTACCGTTCATTAGATTAATGACTTGTTTCTTATTATGATCTATTGCACTGTCCAAGCACGTTACCAAGCAACTTAATTGAGTTACCAAGTATCTTATTTAGATATGTAATAAACCAACTTCCAGCAATGTTGAGGCCTACATCAAATGAAGAAATGTGGAAAGTTTGCTACAAGAATAAAAACACCTCTAGGCTGACGATTAGGAGGAAACGATGAGTAAAAATCTAAATTTGAACCAATCTAAACGCATCTACCCTTTTTTGATATGTGCGTGCTGATGGGTTTGTAAATGCAAAATCTGAATTTGAGCCTGCGTCTGTTGCTACAGCTGCATCTGTTTCTAAATTTTAATATACTAAAAGGTGCGGAAAAAATGCTACCACAAATTCCTGAGGCTAAAATATAAGCGGGGGTAAAAAATTGAAATCTGCCGTCATTTTCATTGAAAAATTTAGAGGGCGCCACCTGCGGTACTTTGCATACATTTAAAACAAAATATATTTTTTGATCTACACTGTAGTTAAATTTTAAATAAAAATTCCTGTTTTCCAACGTCTTTTACATAAAAAAGGTATACCTGGTAAGACTTGATTTGAGCAGTCGTTTTTGAGTTATATCTGGATTTAAAAAAAATCATTTCCTCTATGGCTACAATTCAATACACTTTGAAGCGAAGGCGTTTTAATAAAATAACTGTTACTAAAAACTGTTGCCAAATCGGATCTAAAAAACTTAACATACTTAACACTTCAAGCATACATTTTGATAATAATAACATGAGTTACAATCTTTTAGTACGTGAAGTTGTGAAATTGAAAGGCCTCTGATTGTGAACGGTGTTATTGTTCTTGGTGATTTTTTTGGTACATTGTTGCTTTTTTCGTCGGTGTTTAGGTCTTAAATTGCGAGTAGTAATGGAACATCGTGAAAGAGAATTAGCAAGCCCTGCACCGGTAAATTATCAAAGAATTTGCAAATTTATTTTCGTCATGATCGTACAGTATACCAACGAAGAAATTATCGGTATGTTATTGGCTTTTGGATATTACAATGGAGATGCTTTAGAGTCTTGCAGAATATACAATAAATGATTTCCGAATCATCACTTCCTCCTCCTCAGTTCGTCACCGTACGCAAGGATAGTCCGTATTGTTGACTTATGTTGTTGAGTTTCTGCATTATCTTCTAGTTCTCTATGGGATGCAGCTAATATTAGGGTGTCGTCTGCGTATCTTAAGTTATTAATTTTACGTCCTCCCGCTGCTATTCCTCCAGCCCAGTCATCGAAAACTGTTCGCATGATATGCTCACTATATATATTAAATAGAAGTAGTGACAATACGCATCCCTGGCGAACTCCTGTACCCAACTTAAACCTGTCAGAGTAGGTATTATTTATTCGTACTGTAGTCATGTTTCCATACAG
>JAEQML010070724.1:0-16593 GCA_016904865.1 Pissodes strobi | reverse complement strand
ATATATATATATATTATATAGAGTTCTTTTGACAATGAATTGACAGAAATATCGGATTGGCAACGTTAACTTTATACAATCATGGATAAATTGCGGCAAATTTAATATCAACACCAATAGGCTAGATCTATATAAATACTGATTCATCCGACACTCATGTCTACGTACACCAAAGTTTCGAGCTTACGTGACCGAAGTCTTATAATATTTCACGACACGCATGGCCCTCCGCTCGCTCCGGGGGCGCAACCAAACGAAAGTAACCTATATTGAAAAAAGAGAAAAAACATGTCTTACCACTGTAGTACCAGACCCGTTGAAACAATTCACTTGACCGTAAAGACATGGGTATTGGGTAACTTTGATACATTCGGCCAACGTCGCGTCGTGTGGAATCGAGAATGCAAAGCCTATACATTTGGTGTACCTAGACGCGAATTCATCCGACCTGGTTAAGAACACACTTCCATTTCGTCTTGGCACAGGCCATTGGGCGACACGTGGCAAACGTTTAGTGACCGTTTATCTCCCCGAGGAAGAATCGGACGTCCTAGCCAGCGTAGTCTGTGCCTTTCCTATATTCATAGCCAGAAGAAATACCCATTCACGCCGGTATCCAGGCCGGGGGCAGCCGGATGCTGCCGTGGGACCATTTCTATCTGTGCCGTTCATAGATTTTAGTTGTGTGCAAGAGTCGGGAATCACCAGGGGCATAGGCCCGTCATAATGGAGGTTCCCACCGAATACAACGCCCCTCAAACCGGAAGATCGTGTAACACAAGCAGAAGGGTAGCTCTGCCTCTGTCTAAGCGCCAGACGAGGGGTGTGCTGGCAATTGCCTAGGAGCAACGCCATAAACAAAACCTGGAACCTGGTTAAGAGTGTTTACTAGATGAGCAGCATTATGATCGTTCCTATATAGCATATATATAATACGGATATATTGCGTGTTGTATTAGAATATCATAGCTCTGGAGTTCACCGATGAAGGGAGATAAAACATATGTGTATTGCTGTACCGTAATATCATGTTGCGGCACTGCACATGCGCCGCTATCCTACGCGCCGACAGAATTTGAGTTCCAGGGTTCCAGGTTTTGTTTATGGCGTTGCTCCTAGGCAATTGCCAGCTCCATTACTTGATGACCACGTAGTGTCTGGCTCTAAACCATCACGTGACCATCGAGCTTTACACAAATATAAGCTACTGAATTGCACAGACAGAAATGGTCCCACAGGGACATCCGGTCCCTCCCGGCCTGGGTACCGGCGTGAATGGGTATTTCTTCTGGCTATAAACTATGAAAGGCACAGAATTGCTTCTGGCTAAGCTATGAAAGGCACAGACTACGCTGGCTATGACATCCGGTTCTTCCTCGGGGAGAAAAACGGTCACTAAACGTTTGCCACGTGTCGCTCAATGGCCTGTGCCAATAGCGCTCAAAGAGCCGTCACCGAACGCGTCTGCACTCGACCGAAGACGAATCGGAAGTGAAACACAGAATTTGAAAATTATTATTGTGTTAAAATGTGAGGTTCTGGGGCCGTCCGGCCATAGATAATATATAAAAAAAAAACGTCCGGCCGTAAAAACAACTTAAAATAACAAATCAATACCGTTTTATTTCATAAATGAATTATCTTTTGTTGATTTATTCCAAAGCTAAATTAAAATACTATGTGAATACAGTGTTTCCCAGGATAGATGGTCTAAGAGGACAAATGGAGCAGCAGAATGAAAGAGCCCAAAAAAGAGAAATCAAAAAGCTAAATAAACTTTTTTCATAGAAATTATGGTTATGAAGATATTTGACAACAAAAATGATCCTAAAGAGATTTAAATCAATATTTAGTTACAAATATATTAATAATCATACTTTCTATGAAAAATTTATTTGGCCTTTCGATTTCTCTTTTTTGCGCTCTTTCATTTTGCTGCTTCAAAAAGATTTGAAACAAAAGTTTTTAATTATGCAAATCTACATTGTTATGCTTAATGTGAACCCTGTATAACATATTTTCTAAACAAGCAAAAACTTTTATTAAGAGTGACTTTTTCCTACCTCTCACTTTTTGGATCGTTTGTCCTCTTGGAACACCTATCCTGGTACACACTGTAGAACTTATGGATGTCTTCACGTAAGAGCAATCTAGTATGTATGTATGTAAAGGCCTGTTCATTTGGCTTTGCTCAACCTGCTCGGAAAATGAAAGAAATCAGCTCGGAGCAGAACACGAAATGCTATGTCTGCACTCCAAGCAGATATTTCCTGCTCGGACGACTTCCTAGCTTGCTACCCCAAATGAATGCACTTTTTGTTAAGACAGCACGTGGATAGGATATTTTATATATAGGGATATTTTTCTCAAAAAGACCACGATTCCTTTCAGCCTTTCAAAAAGTGAGGTCATATTATTATTTTATATTCCGCGGCTTTTGTTGATTATCTGACATCTTTCTGCTTTTGCTCTAACTGCTCCACCTCCAGACTAGGTGCAAGTAGAGCATGATCTAACTGATCTTGAGCACAGTGCTCCATCCCAAGCGAACCAAAAAATATCAGCTGCTCGAGCCAAATGAACATCGATCACCTGCTCCAAGCCGCTTAGGCTCGTGAGAGCAGACCAAATGAACAGGTCTTAGGTACGTAAAGTAGGTACATACATATATTCATGCCTTACCACGGGAGATACATACAAGTATGTAAGTTGGTTAATTATAGATTTTATAATTAACTGGTCTTACCACTGCAATTAGGTAATAAAAAACAACAAAACAGTTTAAAAAATAATTTTATTTACAATAACAATGGTTGTATAGCTAATCATTGACCTTTAAATAATACTAATTTTGTATATTTCTGACGTATATACTCATCTTTTGCTGACATTTTGCTGGCCTCATGGAAGCAGCGGACATTTATATAACATTTTATAACTAATTTGGTTAATTGAACTTTGTGATTGTCAAGGATATCCTGCGACATCACATGATCGTTCATTTCGCTGGTGTTAAATGGAGCCCTTAATTTTTGAAATATTTCGTTCATGTTCACTGTTGGAATATTTTTAGAAGTTAAACGATGCGAATTCTGTCGTAATATTTTTTCGGACAGTGTGCATATAGCACATACATCTTTAGATGGTGCTAAATAATAAGTTCCTCGATCTTTCAATTTCGATAACAGTGGCAAATCTTTCCCAATTATGTGCTGAAGACATATGTTACAATTAATTTTTTTTGAAATTTTTTTGGAAATGTAGCCTGCAATATACTCAACTACATTTTCCACATATGGGCTTAATTGCCAAAAACTGCTAATATAATCATGTCCAAAACCTGATAAGGGTTTATCAAGTATCGAAGGATCACCCAAGGGACATGTAATCTTTTGCTTTCTTGTTGAGGCAACATACAAAATTTCAACCCCATCGAAGAGGCAGTTACCATTTTCTACCTCTTTGATTTCATGCCTCACTAACAAACGTTTATATGCGGTTTTGAATTGGAGGGCATTTGGGTTGTTATTGAACCCTCCTCTACTTCTTATTGCACTAAAAAATGTTTCTAAATAATCTTGTGATAATTTATAAGTTAATAAGTAACTTAATCCTTTGCTTTTTAAAATATCAAATAGTGGAAACATGTTTGTTAAAAATATGATTAAGCCTAAAAAGCCAGTTTTCCTATTAGATTTTAGAATAGCTTGACCTTCTCCATCCTTAATAGCATTTATATAAGTGATAAAACTACTTGCATACTCCTTCAAAGTGTCATAGTTTTGTTTTGTTAATGGAGTGTCAAATTGTCTTTTTGAAAATTTATTTTTACAATTCAGCATATCTGCCATGTTGCTGAATTGCAAACAGAAAATACCTGTAGGCAAACAACCATCAAACTGTCTTCTTAATTTATAATCAGGCACTTTACTTAAAAAAAACAAAAGACTTATAAATACTTTCACTCAGTACCTGCATTGCTAACCGAACATTCATTCTATTGTTGGTATAATTAATATGTTTAGCAGTTAATTTGTTGGCTAATCGGACACCCTCATCTTTTTGTAATCATGCAAATTTACAATATATTGCCAATTGATAATATTACCATCTTCAGTTTTTAGAATTTTTTTGCCTCCTAGAGTATTTCTAATTAATTTGATCATGTGGCACAAGTCTAGAAACACATAACAAATTTCTGATGTCACTGGGTTCTGAAAATATGGCTTAAAATTTGTACCATAATCGAAATTTGCCCCTAAACTTGTGCACATATTCAAATTTGTTGATGCTCCATCAAAGGTTATGGAGTACACTTTAACATTGATTTCTTCTAATAAACGAAATGCTTGAGTTAATATATTAGCCCGCTGACTTCCATTTAACCCACGATTTAAAAAATACCCAATGGGAATTTTCCAGCTATTGTCTAAAGATACAGCCATAAAAACCAAAGAATTTGTTGCCATTGGCACATTGTCATTGTCTTGTTTATCAATCATTGTTCCACAATCAACACCACCATGAAACTCACCTTGATGGTAAACTGTGGATTCTTTGATAGACATTTCATCTATGACTAAATTAATTATAACTTGTTTTGAACTAGCACGAAGACCTATAGCATCAAATGCTTCCTTTGTAAAGCCTGGAGAACCATCAACCACTCTGTACCATTGGCGCAGTGTTGATGGATGTGGCAAAAGTTTCTCCCAATGTTTTCGAACATAATTATAGGCCTTGGGAGAATAAAAGTGTAGAGTTAAAGCAAAACTTCGTATATCTGCTGAATATTGCCCTTTCCCTTTGATTTTTCTTGAAATAACTTCTCTCACAGTATTAGGTAATATATCCTGAAAAGGAAGATATATAAATTGTAGAGTATAATCTGGATAAACTCTACTCGTAACAACACCCAAAGCATAACAAATGTAGCAAATATTACATGTAACTACACAACCATGCACATGTTTTTGAAAATTCAACTTTTAGTGTGGATGATAATGTTTAAATAGTACTAAATAAAACTATATACTTCTAATAATGAAATGAAATATGAATTTATTAATCCAAGGATATACAAGTCAAAACAGAATATCCAAACCAAATCTTATAAATCCACACTTCTTACCTTTAATAGTTATTTGTTATGCCATGGGTCAAAATTTTTGTATTATTTATATAAATGTACCATTAAAGTCTCCCCTGCTTCTTCAGTCATCAATCCTTTCTTAGTTAAATGTTGCATCATATCTTTTAGGGAAGAAATGCGTTTTAAAAGGTATCTATTTTTGTCTTGAAGACTTTTAATTTTCTTTGATTTGTTGTTATCAGTTCTCCTCACTAACTGCAGAACTCTACGAGCTCATACTAACATAAATCAGTACAAACAGAATGCCAAAAAATAAAAAATATTAAAACAAAGATAATGAAAATAATAAAATCCACACTCGAAACAGTCGAAACTCGAAATAGGTTAACGTTGGACGCGAAGCGAATATCAAATTGTCAAATGTCAAATCTGAAGCTACGATTATCGCTTGAAAGTGGGCGCATGTGTACAAGATATCATTTTACCTACGGTACCGCCATATGTTGCTGTCTCGTTTTGATTTCGTAATGTTCGATGCTGCACACGCAATATATCCGTATTATATATATGCTATATAGGCTCGATATTGTAGTATTCTAACCAACAAAGTTCAAAGTTCAGAAATGTTAACTTTTAATGTATATGTAATTTATTGAGAACAATGTCGTTTCTTTGGATTTTTATTTTAAAAATACTTACCATATCACCCAGAGAGCTAATCATTCCTAGGAGGTGGAAGAATTCCTTGCATTTGTCCATCAGTGTGGTGGCCATGAAAATGGTTGGCGAAAAGAGGACCATCTTCTATTTGTGAAGTTGAGAGGGAAGTATAAGAGAATCAACGATTTAGCTTATTACTTGAGGGAAATTTTGCCAGGTAAGAAATTATATCATACAAACGAGTAGTAATATTAGTAGTAGTAGCGGTAGCAGCTTATTTCGTGCTGCTATCTGCCTGTGGACATATGTAAGTCTTTTCAGGTAGTGGTGTATATTGCAAATACAACTAAATATCGCCCTAATAATTCAATAATTAAGATTACGTCGCTAGTCCAATATGGAAAAACCAGTCGCCCTGCCATCGAGCAGCTAATTGATATCTGTTCCTCTATCCATGGATATACCCTGTTCCGTCTCACCACCAGGGGCGCCCTCTACTACCGCTGCGAGATTGTCAAGTCTCTTATCGCTTCTTCACCATCGGACATGTTGCCTTGGGGACTTAATTGCTTTGTACAATATTATTATAATATCATATAGTTTAATGTGGGACCAGAACGACACAAGATTTATTTATTGTATCGTTTTCAGAAATACACAAATTAGTAAGACAAGTATTTATATTTGACCGGTCAGCTGCGTTCAAACATGTTATGTCCGAATGTTTTTATTGTTTTTTTTTACTTTATTTGATTACGGGATAATTACATTTTTAAAATTTGGCAAAATGTTATTTCCAAAAATACAATACATTCCTATAAAAATATCATTATGATAACAGTTAACAGTAATTTTAAGTTTACAAGAGAGTTAAGTATGCTCAGCTTGTTTTATCACATATATTTCAATCATAGATTAGTCTTAAAGAACTTTTAAACGTGTGAAACTGGATGCAAAAAAGGAGGAATATTTCTAGCGGACGATTGGCGAACTAATGTCATAATTTGTTCTATGGAACCCGCCATGGAGGAGTTCGGGAGGCATCAAGGACCGGATGCACTCCCGATAGCATTGTGCAGCCAAAAGCCTACACGGAAATACAACTCGGGACTTGTACATGTACATATAACATATATTTCTTATGGTCAATGCTAGATTAAACTATATTTGGAAATTAATACTTTTAATTCTCTGAACTGTAATGAACACAGCCATCCGCATAACATAAAACCGAGACATCACTTTCTCAATGTTGCAATTATTCAGCACTACAGGCTGTAGAGGTCAAAAAAATCAAGCTCAAATAATCACCAATAATAAAAATCATTATAAATTTCTTCTTAATTTATATCTTGATTCCTTGCTCCCTACATATTAGAACTGAATTTATAGACAGTGTGATGAAAATTATTAGGCATCAGCACATCAACGTCCGTTGATACCACTAAATTTTTATAATGACTAAACAGTGAATCTAAAAATACATTATTTTTATTAGACCCAGCATATTGATAGAGATTGAGAAAGATAAACTGTACATCCACAACTTGTGCTCATCGAACTGTCTCGCCATGCTGGTCATTTCTCCAGTCCGCTTCACAATGCAGTTCTTACAGCCCTGTCCAGATCCGGGAGGAATCGGGTTCCATCCAACATTTATTGTTCTACTACTTCGTCACTTATCATCGTTAAATGTACTGGTATTGAATATCCAATGGCGATAAAACAAGAATGTTTCATCTGCTAAGATATGCATATGTACATGTCGTATCTTCAGACAGTGTTTAGCTTGCAGTAATTGCTTTCTGATTAAATTATTGCCTTCTACATGAATCACGTGAGAAATTCATTGAAAACTAGGTAATTCAAGTTGTCAAATAACCAAAAATGCAAATGACCGAGAAACACCAGGCTTCTAGTTCAAAGATGAAATATATTTGAGTAACAGGAAAACATAGTTTTTTTTGCAGTATAGCAACAATGTGTTAATAGGCTAATTTTATTGATTTTCCGTTACTCGAAACAAAGTAAATTTTCACCGTTTTTTCAATTATTACGAACCTATGCTTTTGAGATCTCCAATGAATTCCCTTTGAAATGTGATATCACATGGCTATAATTATTATGCACTGTGTTAAAAATATCGTAAACAAATAAATTCATGATGCTGATTATCGAAAAATCGGAAATTTGTTTTTACATTTTTTGTCAACGATTCCTTTGCTAGAATTACAACAATATTCTCGTAATTTGTATCTATGGGGTATTTAATTAGGCCATAAAACAAAAATTACACATTTTTCGGGTGCTGACGATTTCTTACCTTCAAGTATTTATTCAACAAAAAATTAATTTTTATTCACAAGATGAAGGAGTTGATATGCTTAACTCTACTCGTGTTAATAAATCTATTGAAATGGATGGCCGATATTTCGAAAATTTGTTGAACTAATTTTGTGTTAGATAATTAACAATAAAATGTATTTCCTTCATTAAGCAAATTTGCTAATTCTTTCAATAAAAGTTTACATTTTCTTTGACTTTGTTTTCAAAACACACACTTCTACATATTTAAATTTTACCACAACGCTCTTTTGTTTTAAATTTTGTTATTTCTTAGTCTAGTAAATTATAAAGCCGCTGACACATTGGAACGTTGCCATTCGTTTGCGTTGCTACCCGCCTGCTGGAAACGTTCCTCAAGGCCTGCCATACTTGAACGAATGACCTGCAATATTTGCATCGACAGCATTCCATCAATTCGCGGTTTTAAAGAAAACTGATATTCTTTTTTATACGCGTCCACAGTACAACATTTCTGCATTCGCGGCAAGGCATTTCCTTTTGATCTTTTTAATTTACCGACAGGCGACGGGAAACGTTCGTTCGCACTGCTGACCCTTCACGGCCAAGATGTATAAAGGTTTTTATCTTAGATCTTATCACTACTGAATTTTGAAGTTTTATTAAATCAAATGGAGGGATTGTTGCGCTCTATTTTCACTTCAGAAGTATCTTCATTAATTACCTGGACTGAAGATGGATCGTTAGTATCATTAGTATATTGCATCATAATATTATTAGTAACATTATTATATTTACCTAGTATAGGAAAATATTGCAGATATATCAGTAGAAGAAATAAAATCTCATGAAGAATGGTACAAAAAATATCTAGACTTACAGACAAAAAAGAAAGAGGCAATTAATAGATGGAAAAAAAACAAAGGCAGTGGTAAAAATGTGAATAATAGTCCTGAAACTATCAAAAATGTTGATATGAATTGTATAAAAGACAATTCAAATTTAAGAGAAAAATTGATGCAATGGAAGGTAGGTATAAATGTAAATACTTATAAGTATATATACCCACATTTTTGTGTTAATTAAACAAAAATATCAGCACAAACAATATAGCTTATATTGTTTGTGGTATCAGTTAATAATTATTGTTCAAGAAATGTGTGGGTTAGTTTGGGTTAGGTGCAGATGTCTATTCAGTCGGCGATGGCCATTATTCAAAACTGAATTAAATACTTTTTATTGCATAAAGAAAATTACAAGTACGGAGCAATGGAACTGTTTTGTGATTTTTGCTGTTGTCAGGTTCACACGTCATTATTTTCTTCATTTGCAGCCTATTCTAAGTATTCGCCTTTTTGAGGATCCCATTGACAACATTCTATTGAATACATGGTAGGAGAAACTGCATTATTTGACTATGTTGGGGCTTGGAACCTTCGGCAAAAGGCACTAAAACGGAATTTTATCCACAATACCGAAACAGAATTATTGCCTCGACGCGCGTTTCGCTAACCATGTTAGCATCATCAGGAGATAATTAAAACTGGTTTTAATCATCAGTTTTAATCATATCCTGATGATGCTAACATGGTTAGCGAAACGCGCGTCGAGTGCAATAATTCTGTTTCGGTATTGTGGATAGAACTCCGTTTTAGTGCATCTTAGTACCGGAATTTTAGTTTAGTTTTGAGCATATTGCATTTATATATTTTGGGCACTAAAAGTCTCTTGAAATCGAGGTGATCTAATCTTCGGATAACATTCGAAAAGTACAGTTTTTCAAATATTTATAATAATACTATTTTTGCTGTGACTTGACTAATTTTTTTATTTGGATTATCAAGATTTTTGTCGCTTGCTTACCCGCATTATAAAATTTTTACCAATGCTATATGACCTAGCAGGGCATTTATATAAGCAATATCGGCGGTCCAAGGACACTACCTGGAAATGTTCCTAGTTAACGGTTATGTACAGTTGCGGACGTTAAAATCCAGGAAGTACTTTTTGTCATTGTAACTAATACTTTACAAATTGGCATGTGCATATAAAATGTCATATTTAAATGCAACTGAAAAAGCAAGAGTTGGAAAAGTGGTGGACGGAAAGAATGGTCATTCAAACAATTCCAAAAGTAGTGTTCATGGCATAAATACTTAGATGGTTCGAATCAAACTCTCTTAAAGGAAGTCCACGAAGAGGTAGATTACGATTTTTATTGCAAGAAGAATATAACAACCTCGTAGATATTTTCAGAACCAACCGTTTTAATCTGGTAGAGACAAAGGTATTAATTAATTTCACAGTTTGTTATTAAGGCGTTGAACCAAAGAAAAATCTAATCTCACCACCTTGCAGTTAAAAAAATTCGTTTTTGACGTAAGACAAGATACTAGTTGCTCTTGATTATTGCAGAGAAGGTATGGATTTCTGGAACAAGGTCATATTCACTGATAAAAAGTATTTCAGTCCTCTTGTAGTGGCATATCACCGGTTCCCAAACACTCGATTTAACGAACGCTACACACACAATATCATAAGAAGTAAACATTTTTCTGTGAATGTCTGCGGTTGAATGAGCGCTCGGGGGATCGGTGTATTCACAAATGTGTGAAGGAAGATTTAATATGAAAAAATCTATTGGTCTATTGGAGGATGTTGTGCTACCATAAAAGAGTGCAATATCTAGATCTTAACTTTATCTATTAGCAAGACATCAACTACCCTGAGCACCTGGCTCGAACAGTTGTCAAATAGATGGAAACAAGCAGTATTCGGGTCCTGTCCTGGCCTTCACGGAGTCTGGATATAAATCCACTGGAAAATGTTTAGGATCATTCACTAAATTGATTTTCGTCCGGGTAATTGCGAAGATTGTGGACAAAAACGCAACAAGTATGAAATTAAGTTAGTGGAGATCGCGATAGGACTACGATACCCAAGAGGCTGAATTCTGCCATTCAAACAAATTGATCAGCAATAAATTACTAGTTTTCCTCATTGATTTCGTGTATATTGTTTTTTAGTTATTGCGATCACTTTTATCGAAACTTAATAAGGATGTCGTGACCTCGACCAGCGCATACGGAGAATATTGGATTTCGTGACCTCGACATAATGAAATTCCGACACTGAATCGTCGCGGTTGACGCTCAGTAAATAATAGTATATTATGATATAAGTGTATAAGAGGGCCTTTAAAGCACGCGCGACATATTTCTAAACACGACGCGCAGCGGAGTGTTTTGTAAGTCGCAAGGGCTTTAAAGGCTTCTTATACACGTATATCATACGCTATTTTTTATTACAAATGCATCATAATCTCAAAAAAATTTTAAATATTAAACTTAAGGGATATATTGACGAATATATTAGCCTGTCACATTTGACATGATCAAATGTTTCTATAGCAACCTTTAAAAAAGTAGGCGCATCATAATCATCATTTTAAGCACGCTGCCGCGTGCGATAATCGTTGATTATGATGCATGCGTAATAAAAAATATCTTGCTTGTGATAAATAAAATATCTTGCTTGTGATAAGACGTAACGGATACTTTGACGACGCTGACGGTGTGTTGTGGATTATGCTAAATGTTCGAATAATATTGTTGAATAAGGTAAGTTAGTGTTATTTTATACTGTGATTTAAATCTAAATTTAGACCGTAAAGGCTAAATGGCAATATTTTTATTACTTAGTAGAAGCTCGATTAGAAGATACAGGGTGATTCTCAAAATATGTCGATTTTATGACATAGTATCTGTAAAAAATGTGAAATTTTACAGTTTCGCTATTTAGGAACCGATTTGAGTGAAATTTTATAAGTGGACTAGGAAAAATAAATGTCAAATTTGACAGTTTTGCTATTTATGAACCGAATTAGGTTAGGGAAGATAAAAGGAAAATATTCTATGACGTACTTAGTACCTATCTGTCAAAAATGTCAAATTTGACAGTTTCGTTATTTAGTAACCGATTTGAATAAACTTTCAAAAAGATACAGGGTGATTCTCAAAATATGTCGAAATTAGAAAGATATTTTTAACAGAGTATCTGTCAAAAATGTCCAATTTGACAGTTTTGCTATTTATGAACTGATTTAAATGAAATTTTATAATTAGATTAGGGAAAATAAAACAAAAATAAGTTTTGACATATGTAGTACCTGTCAAAAATGTTAAATTTGACTGTTTCGTTATTTATGAACCGATTTGAATGAAATTATTTAATTGGACTAGGAAAAATAAAAAAAAATAATTTTATGAAATTATTTAATTGTAACTAGGAAAAATTAAAATTTTTTTTTATCATAGTATCTGTTAAAAATGTCAAATTTGACAGTTTCGCTATTTATGAAACGAATTAGATTAGGGAAAATAAAAGGAAAATATTTTTTGACGTAGTACCTATCTGTCAAAAATGTCAAATTTGACAATTTCGTTATTTATTAACCGATTTGATAAACTTTCAGATTAGATTAGGGGAAATGAAAGACAAATATTTTTTGACAAAGTATGTATGTATGTCACAAATGTCAAATTTGACAGTTTCGTTATTTATGAACCGATTTGAATGAAAGTTTAGAATTAGATTCGGGAAAATAAAATAAAAATATTTTTTGTGATAGTATCTGTCAAAAATGTCAAATTTGACAGTTTTGCTATTTATGAACCGATTTGAATGAAATCTTGGAATTAGATTAGGGAAAATAAAAGAAAAATAATAATTGACATAGTCTGTTAAAAATGTCAAATTTTACAGTTTCGCTATTTGTCAATGTTTTAAAATTCCTGTTTACTAGGTTTAAATTTTTTAACATAGTATCTGTTAAAAATGTAAAATTTGGCAGTTTCGCTATTTATGAACCGAATTAGATTAGGGAAAATAAAAGGAAAATATTTTTTGACGTAGTACCTACCTATCTGTCAAAAATGTCAAATTTGACAATTTCGTTATTTATTAACCGATTTGAATAAACTTTCAGATTAGATTAGGGGAAATGAAAGACAAATATTTTTTGACAAATGAGTATAGCGTCATGAAATAAAGGAATATTAGAACATTGGTAGCGTTTATTGGTTGGTTTAACTTTTAGTTAGAATTATGGGATTGTGTTCATTTGAAAAACTTATCTACTTTAAATTTCAAATTTGTTAAAAACAAAATAACTAGTTACTTTGGTATCATTACGGCTTTAAATTGAGGGTCAAATATATTTACTGGTCTTGTTGAGAACGCAAACTGCTGACCATCATTTCGAGCGGTTAGTAATCGTAGTAAGGTATGTCATAAATGTCAAATTTGACAGTCTCGTTATTTATGAACCGATTTGAATGAAAGTTTAGAATTAGATTAGGGAAAATAAAAGAAAAATATTTTTTGTGATAGTATCTGTCAAAATTGTCAAATTTGACAGTTTTGCTATTTATGAACCGATTTGAATGAATTCCTAGAATTAGATTAGGGAAAATAAAAGGCAAATAATTACTGACATAGTCTGTCAAAAATGTAAAATTTTACAGTTTCGATATTTATCAATGTTTTAAAATTCTTGTTTACTAGGTTTAAATATAATATTTATCTATAAACGAAATTTAGATTACTAGGCGGGAGTACCCAGATTCTAATTATTGATTAAAGTCTGGGTGCCGCTATAAATCAACAGATTTTGACGACAGGCACTCAGTAGCGTAATTATATACGAGCTTTTGGCTTTAGTAATCAATCGCTTATTTATTTGCTGTTTTAATTTAAACTGACTAAAAATATTATACACTTTTTTTATGTAACATTATCATTGGGTGTCACTTCGGGTGACATGATCTCAACCCCGCAAAATCGGTAAACATAAATTAATAGTAATTAATTTGTTATATTGTCACAGATGTAAATCATAAGTTTTTTAAATTTAAAAATTGTGTCAGGCATTTTCAATACATAGGATGCTTTCGTAAGGTGTGAGATCCGTGATTTTTTTTGTACTTTTGCAGCAAATATGTTGAAGAAAAATAGTTTCGTCCAACTTGTATTTACTTATATCGATTATTTTATTATTTATCTTTAAAATATCCTGGAGTTATTTATAAAATAAAAATAGTGGCTCTTATTGGTGTTTATTAAATTATTGTTGTAGCAACATAATTTCAAATTTAATTTTTTTTTCACAACCTTCCAAGATTAATGAATAAAGGTGAGATAGGTAGACTTTACCACAAAGTTTATGGAAATGGCATAAAACGTCAGATTATTGTCCGAATTTTAGTATCTGCAATTGTACACATTAGAATAAATATTATCGTTTTCGACAACAACCTGCCTGTTTTCCAGAAACGACACCATCCATCTATTCAGAGAACCCCCTAAAATCGAGAGTATACATTTTATCAGCTACAAAAACGGCATTAAATACTAGGAATAAGTCTAAGAAAATTTTTCATTATTATCATTTTGAATAATATGTGTTTGGTAAATACCAATATAAGTAATTATTTAGTGAATAAAAAAGCCGTAGTTAATAAAATTTTCGATGTTATCCCGGGTGGCATTTTAACATTCTTTACAGACCTACAGCAGTGGTGTAAAAAATATGGTGCTCTGATTGGTGGGTTCAAGGTTAAAGCGTTAAAGTAAACGTCACTTTCATTTTAAATTGAATTGATAGTGCAGTGGTCAGATCCTGTGCTTGCAATACGGCGGCTCGAGTTCGGGTCCCGACGGTGGCTAGACATATTTTTTATATATTTTTTTAAGGTTATGTGTTTCATTTTTAAATTTGGGTTAGTTTAGTTTCGTTGCGCCGCGGAGCGAGCGAAGCGAGAGGAGGGCCATGCATGAAGAGTTAACAGTACTCTTTTAAATTCTCGGGATCAATTGTTGCTTCGCTAGTTTTAATTGTCTTCCACCGAAAAAGAAAAAAGTCCCACATTGGTTAGAAAGCTTGGATTTTCTTCAGGGCAATAGCCTCATGATGGTGGAGACCTCAATGTGTCCAAGTTGTCTTCCTATTACAAGGTTAGTGTTTCAGATTCGTAGGTTGAGCAGTTGCAATTGTTTCTAGATTTTGATTGATGATGGCAAACTTCTTGATCTGGTGATCAGTACATTTGGTTGCAAGGTCACGCGGTCGCATGATTATTTGGTCTCGGAGGACAATTACCACCCTACACTTCATGTTGGTGTCAACTACAGTGTGACTGGTAAACAGGGAGAACTTAAGCTGGATAATTCCTTCAAGTAAAATTTTAGAAAGGCTGACTTTCAACGTTTGTATCAGCTGTCTTTGGGTATCGATCAGGGGGATCTGTTGGGATGTACTGATGTGAATTTGGCGGTTGGGATATTTAATGAAAACATTTATGAGCTCTTTGATGTTACTGTTCTTAAGCGTAAAAAGGATTTCCCTTGGTTCAATAACCAAAGAACAAGATTAATTGCAACTAAGAAGTTAAGAAATAGGCTTAAAAGTAATTTCTCAGCCCAAATATATAACCAGTTTCAGGGTGTCAGGAAAAGAATTAAAAGTGATATTAAGCAAGCATATGGCTTGTACTTGGTCGGCATGCAGTGGGGCATTGTCTCCGACCTTGGATCTTTCTGGCAGTTTATTAATAGCAAAAGCACATATATTCCTGATACATGCTTCTGGGGGATGAGTTCCGGTGGTACTGCCATTGTCGGCGTCTTTGCAGACCACTTTGCTGGTGTCTATGGTATGGATGCAGGGATTAATAATCGAAATGTGTCTGAGCTTATTTGGTCATTGAACATCAATCTGAGTAGCATTGAAATATTTAAAACGCCTACAGTGAGGTCAGTCGATTTGGATCGGGTTCCTCTGTATGTTTTTAAGGGATGTTTGAAGGCTTTCTTGAACCCTTTACTATATATCTTTAATTTATGCATTGACACTTCTGTTTTCGCGGACAAATGGAAGGAGGTTAGGGTTTGTCCAGTCTTCAAGAAGGAGGATAAAAAGAATATCCAAAATTACAGGTCAATAAGCATATTATCAGCCCCGGCTAAGGTCTTTGAATATCTCATATATAAGCGGATTTATGGCTCTGTGTCGGGTAAACTCTCGATCCATCAACACCGTTTTTAAAGAAGAGATCAACTACTAGCAACTTAGTTAATATTACCCCGTACATTTCCGATGTTTTGGGTCGTCGAGGCCAGGTTGACATTGTATACACTGACTACGAAAGCGTTCGACACAGTTTCCCATTCAATTTTTCAGATAAGACTTGGTAATGAGTTCGACTTTAGTTTTTTTTTTTTTTTTTTTTTTTTATGGCAGTGGCACACACACTAAAGGTAGATCCTATGGCGCTCGACGAGCGGTGTGTGTGCGAAGATGTTGATTGACACGGTTCTTGAATATTTGTAGGTTGTAATTAGTGGGAAACAGATGTCCTGGAAGTGAGTTCCACAGTGATGCAGTGCGCCAGACAAAGGAGTTCTGGTAAAGCGATGTTCTAGGTGTTTCTAGTTGTACGACGAACTGGTGCGCTCCTGCCGTCTGTCGGGACTGCCTG
>JAEQML010070723.1:0-16594 GCA_016904865.1 Pissodes strobi | reverse complement strand
TTATCCAAGTCATGTTACATTAACATTTTCATGAGTATATGTTTTTTTATTCGCTTATAATAAAAATTGTGAATAAAAATTATCAGGGATCACAGAATAAAAAATGTTTTGTTTTCATATTAACGTGTTTCAAGGTTACATTAGTAAATTACTTACCTTTATAAATTCCTTCAATCCTGCATATATGGCATCTAACACATCAGGTAGGAATATACTTATTGTATATTTTGGGACTCGATAGAGATATTACAAAGCAGCTAGTAAGTCTCCTGTAACTAAGTACCTCAGGGTTATTTGAAACTTCAATTTAGCTGGTAATTCTTTTGAATGCTAGTTTGAACCTTCCCAATAAAGTAGAATATTAAACATAAACTGGTCTCTGCGCATGAAATTCAAAAAGCTAGAAGGATCTTCTGCAGCAAGTTCTCGCATAAGGGTGTTACATGCACCCAATTTATTTCTCCGTTGGATTAATCGCCTTACCCAGATTTTTCTTAAATTTTCCTTTTTTTGTTTATTTTCTGCACTTATAAGTAAACTTAACACTCCTGCAGCTGCCGCAATCACTTCAATCGACGCTATTTTTAATTTAATACAAAAATCGTGACATTAAATACATGAAAACAAGCACTAAAAATGTCATATTGTCATGACTTAAAGTGTCATGACATTATTATGTCGCATGAAAATAAGCTTGGATGCCGAATATACCGAATTAGAACTAGAACCTGAACTTTTCATGATTTTTACTTTTCTTTTAAATACCTCTGTTTCCTTTTTAGTAGATTGTTTTTGTCCTCTTTAGTTATCCAGTAATTCTTAAGAGCCAGCTTGAATTATCTAACAAACTGTCACTAACGAGGTAAGTTGTTACAAGCGGTTTCCTCATGGCGGCATGAAATTTTTTTCTATTACCCTTTTGAAGCAGGGAGAATAAAAAACATCCTTCCGTTTTTTACATTTACTTTTGTTTTTTATGTAGTAACACCAATTTTTAGTAAAAACCCATAGAACCACTTTATACATTTTTATTTTCATGGGAGCGAGCGGATAATACGCCATTTTTATAATCATTGAATGAAGTTTTACAAAATTTGTAGATATTCCTTTACTACCCCGTACGTATAAAATATGCATTATATTAAAAATACTTGTTAGCCTAATCGATAGGTCATGATATGGGTTCTAATACATTGAAGCCCGCATTAAGAATTCTTGTTAAGTTTTGAAGATACGTAGATTAAAATTACAAAAAATGTTTCGTGTGTGTTTCGAGTAAACAGCAGTTTAATCGAAATTTTAAAGATAAGGACAGTTCGACTAAATTGACAAATTTAGGTATTTTAAAGAGTGCTGCTTTAAAAAAATTATTGATACCAACGTTTAATTTATATACAGCAATTCCATAACAATGCAAAATATTGTAACGAGCCGTAGTTTTGTAATTATTGAGGCATTTTTCTGTGGAACCCATCGTTATATAATTATTCTAAGTGTTTTCATTTCATTAAAGGTCGCTATCTAATTTAATTTCATAAAAGGAAAATTAATTACTATGTTTAAGGTTCGCGTTAATATTATGACAATGAAGTAGTGGCGACCCACAAAGGCAGTTCAATCATTAATGTTGCCTTGTCATTGATATACTTATTATCAGTGGCGTGAAACTTACGGTGCATCATAGTTGTAAATGGAAAAGTAAACGAAGGATTTTTACAAAATTTGTAGTGGATTTTATCTTGAAAGAGATTATGTTTGGACAATATCTAAACGGTTTAGTCACCGCCATTTTGGTCAGAATTAAAGTCGACTTTAATACTTCAAATAATAGATTACCCTATATCTTATTACGAATTTAGACTTCTTATTTTACTGTGCTAGACTATTCACACGAGACCAGGCCGAAGCTACGACTATTTTTGATCTAGACAAAGTGCAACTCTAACGGCTTCCGCCCACTGGGCCAATTCTTGAAATCGAGGTGAAATGACGTTATTTACATGTGAAACTGCTGAAACTGCCAATTCCCTAGTATTGAATGTTTGGAAATGTTTTTTCACAAAAGTCGTTGGAATCGTCACACCTGTTTAGTTGGTGGTGAAAAAGGTATTTTTATGTGAAGCTGAGCTACTTGTGATATCCTAACGTTAGTTTCCAGTCTAGACCAGTTTTTGTTTTAAAAATGGATAACAGTTCTACTGACAGGAGCTGCTCAGTGATTTCACTGTCATTATCAGCAAGTTTAATGTCGTAACACAAAAACGAGGTTTAATTTTGACATATTGTCACATACATGCTCCTACCACTTGTTGCCTATGGAACTGATTTCGTTGCGGTAGTTGCGCTGTGCTCTTTCAGAAGACGGAGCTCAGATATAGGTAGTTGGGAGAGATGGATAGAAACACTTGGTGTCACAACTATCTTGAGAAAAAGTTACGGGTACTATACTCTTTTGTCGTTTTGCTACTATAAAGTTGTAGAAACTGATAAATTTTTCTTTATAGTGGCAGATAGTATATATACCCAACCTATCCGTTACCTATTTCCACTGCATACTGCGTCCAACTTACTATCAAGTGAAAGTGTTTTTTGTTTTCCGTCGTCGCGTTGTTTTGATCCAATTAAATTACCTAATATCCCTAAAGAAGAGAAACTAAAGTTTAAATACTCAAGTCCTTTCTCTGGGAAAGTACAACGGTTATTATCATCAACCACTGTTGCACCTAGTACCAGTGCTATTGATGGTACAGGTAACAGCTCTTTTGTGGAACTTCCTAGCAAAGTTAATGTTAATAAGGGGCTTACTGGATTAAATTTAGAGAAGTATGGCTGCAATTTAATAGAACAATAATAGTATATTATGATATAAGTGTATAAGAGGGCCTTTAAAGCTCGCGCGACATATTTCAAAACACGACGCGCAGCATTACGAATGCATCATAATCTCAAAAATGTTTAAAATATTAAACTTAAGGGATATATTGACGAATATATTAATCTGTCACATTTGACATGATCAAATGTTTCTATAGCAACCTTTAAAAAAGTAGGCGCATCATAAACATCACTTTAAGCACGCTGCAGCGTGCGATAATCGTTGATTATGATGCATGCGTAATAAAAAAACTTTTAAATCTATTTTCGAAAATTTAGATAATTTTTGTATTTCGTATATCTGTAAAAAGTTCTTATATCGGCATTTTTCTACGAATGTCGAGTTGGTGAGTACTGAATTCCAAGAAAAAACAGAGCTGAAAGAAGAGAGCTGAGGCATTGGGCCTTTAAACACCAAATTATCCACGTTGCTTTACCTGAATTACTTTGTTTACTAAGAAATGCAGACTTAACATCATTACCAGGAAATAGTTGGACTTTGTTGCGTACACCGAGATCTTGTACCATTTTTCCAATGGGAAATGGAGAATTTTAATACAACGGAATAATAAAGATTTTAGTATCTCCTTTATTCCAAGTAAATAACCTAAGATCGGTATCGCCAATTTTTAATATTGATGGTTTGCATCCATTTAATAGTTATCCGTCACATTGGCCGATACTCCTAAAAATTCATGGAATATCCTGGTTCTTAACCCATGATGATGGCTATTTGTTGCGGAAAGGCAAAACCTCCATTACAAGAATTTTTTCATGATGAGGGTGAAAGTAAAAATTCGGTGTTTAGTATGCGACACTTCAGCACGAAGCTTTATTAAAGGTAAATACCTATCTCAAATTAATTCTTAGTTTTAGAGTATAATTATGCATGCGAGAGATTTTCCGTTGAAATTTGTGTTAATTCATTTAACAAAATTTAATTCTACAAACATGGTCCACACTGCATCTTAATTGCTTACTATTCTAATTGTGGTGATTATTGTAGAAACTGTAGGCTTTAATGCGACGGATAGTTGTATAAATTCACCGGAGAATTTGATAAAAGGCATATGGGTTTCACAAAAGTTGATTGCCCTTCAAGAACGGATGAATGTTTCCGTAGGGTTCTAGATGAAGATTATCACAAAGAAGAATCTCCATTAATAAAAGTGCTAATACATATGGTTGGGGATAAACGGCCGGTTGCAGGAACGACAATTAAATACCCGATTAACTAACGGCTTATTAAATTTAAGGGGCCGTTAAATTTATTAGGGTTGCAAGAACATCCTAGCAAACCAAGCTAATGTCTTATTAACTAACCACGTAATAAATCTGGCAACACGGCAAAATTTAATCGAGAGCTGTCAAAACAGACAATTCTCTAACCTAGAATTAGGAGTAGGACTGTTTGTTTATTTACTTCATAGGTATATTACTTCCAATTTGGTTTGTGGTAATTAGAAATGAGTGAAAAGACAAAAAGGGCCAGGGGGTCGAATTACACCGAGGAGGAGAAGGAGCGATTACTTAATACAGTAGCAAGGCAATAAATATTTATATTCTGCAGAACAAAGCTAATTACTACATTGTTTGATGCGCTTTGATTTGGTTTCTAATCAAATATCCGTTAATACCTTCTAAATCACACAGTTCCCTACGAATATTCCGTTTATTTAACTTTCCGGAAGTTCCTGTTCTACTCTTTCCCAATTTTCCCTTGCATTTGAGGTATCGGATCATTGAATCCAAAAACACCAGCAACTTATCATTGAAAGAAAAGGCAGATGCTTGGGCCAAAATTGAGCATGAGTTTAATGCTCAATCATCGACGGGACCACGGAGTCGCAAGCAATTAAAGGTTCTGTGGTAAACGTAAGTCCAGAAATTTGAATATGAAACATTAATCAAAAGACACCTTATATACAACAGTTTGAAAATATTTATTATCATTATAGTCGAGTAATATCATTATATAATAATATAATACATATCAAATAATAACATATAGTATAGTACGCAAGTTTATCCTATAATAGTAAAAGGTAAAACTACTTGTTATTTATAGGCAAAGTTTACAGGATTAAAAATATAATTCTGTAAACTTTGGTATTATTTTCTAATTTATTTTTTATTTAAAGTGTTATCAACAGGCACGTTTGTAAGAAAGCTAACAACATCAAAACTCACCAGGGTGTCCTTAGGATTTAAAATAATTTTTGATAGTTCTTCCAAAAACTGTTAAAAACGTAATATTGAAGAAAGTGCTTTAATATTATTAAATAAAGATGAATGCGTTGCTTCAGATTCTGTTAATTTCAATAACACCTGGCTGCCTTTGCTAAGAGCTGAAGTTAATAAGGGATACTGAAAAATTTAATACAGCTTTAAACGGAACTCACTTAATTATTCCTAAACACATAATACTAAATTGTAGATATATAGCAACTCACAAACTCATCAATTATTTACCTAAAAACACCTCAATATATCACTAACCTAATAGGGCAGTAATTAAACGATATGATAGCGTTCTTGTCATCTTGTCAAAATCATTTACTAACTTGACAAAGTGCACAAGTTTCTTTGTTGTTTAATTGCTTTTACTAGCAATTTTCATTTTTAGTTCTTGACAGCAGGTGCAGATTTGTTCCTCTTGCTGTTTACACTCTTCGGCAAGTGAAGAAGCGACCGTATTTTTCAAAAAGCGTTCAAAAGGAGTGCAGTAGCAGGTAAAAATTTGTAACATAAACATGAATCCTCTACAAACAACAATATAGAACATATCTAGTTAGAACTCTAAGCCATCTAGCGTGAGTCTGAGTCATTTTCCCTAGCGCTCTTAGAGCCAAATCGCCTTTTAAAACTTCATCGGAGATTCCTCGCAGCACCTTGTGTATGAACTTAACATCTGTACTTACGGTTTTTAGATGAAGTAAAAGTAAAAATTATTTAATTTTTTAAAATTGTATTACTGGTTAGTTTTCGTATGAAGGGTTTCTTTCCATCTAAATAGTTTATTGTGGCACAGCGTTAGTGTGTAATAATTAAATCATCCACTACAATTAATTTTTGAGATCCGATTCTAAGCTTCGAATTATTCAGTTTCCAAAACTGGTACTTACCACGATTGTGTTACAACCAATGGCCACAATTTTATTTAAATCAATATTTATTTTTAAATAGTCTATTGTTGATGTTCTAGTTTGCTTTGGCTCTACCAGATGTCGGACTAATATCTCCAAAATATCTCAATCCTGGTACAGACATTAAAACATAATAATACTCTCCTATTTTTTTTTGTTGGATTAAGGTCTTATCTCTGCTCCCGTGAAAATATATAACCTCAACAGCATTTTCATCAAATTTTCTTTTCAGTTTCTTGCGAGTTTTAATTTCAGCCCTCCTCTAACGACCTATATTTAAGGAATTAGTGAGTGAAACAAATCAACGTCTGGTAGTACTGGAGTAACAGCTGAAAATTTGTATTTAAGTGCAAAGTGTGGTAATAATTTAAAATTAAAACAAAAACTTTATTTTCCGAAATTTTAAAGTGAATTTGGCAGCCGAAAATAACGTTTTCTCCATTTACTTAAAAGTATAGCATCTATTAACCACACAGGCTGGTTAAACTTTAACCCTTAACTGCTATGGCCGAAAATAGTGACATTTATACCATGGCAGGGTCAAATTTCACCCCATTGTTTTTGTATATAAAAAATCTTATTTTTTACCATTCTTTTAAGTTAAGTTATTTTGTTTACAACTACTTTTAAATTTTTATAGAAAAAAACGGATTTGGTTAATTAGTTATCACTATATTTAAAAAAAAACTTTGGTATCCAGTCAAATTAACATAGATGTGCACTTTCTAAAATTAAAAGAAAAATAATAAAAATTCGCAGTTCGTTTGTATCCAGTGGTGAATTTTAGATATCATAGCTGCTACCTAAAATAAAAAAAAATCAATTTAGATTTCGTATCTAAAAAATGACAAGCAAGTTTTTGACCTTACTTTTCAACACAACTTATGCATAACGTCTTTGTGCGGGCATGATTTTTGCAAATAAAGTCTCGACATTTATCGCACGTTAAGCTTTCCTTCTTTTGGTTTTTTGAATATGAACATATTTGACACCTTCCCCTCTTTTTTCGTCGTTGTGGTTCTGGATTTGCGGCAGGCTCTGGTTCCTGAAGTTCGGAAACTTTAACCTACACTTATACCATAGCCTATAGCCGCGACACTCGGCTCGTTCAGTGGGGTACGGAATCAAATTTTCTCCGTGAAGCTCAGTGAAGGGAGGACACTACGCAGTTGGAACTCGATGCCAATCATACGCGCTTACCTGGGCCGGAGTGCAATACATTTTCATAGGAATTAAAATAGAAAAAGATTCGTTGTTTGGGTAAATAGACGTTATGCGTATATATTGTTTTGTTTGTATGTTATATAAATAAGTTAATGTTTATGTGTCAAAATGAGAAAAGAACAGCATAATTAAGCAGCTAGTTAGTTTGTTTATTCAAACTTAAATTTGATCATAAGGTATCGGAATCGGTTCAAATGACTAAAATAAATTGGAACTAACTGAAATCAACCGAAAGTTAACTGAACGACTAACCAAAGCTAGCCAAAAGTAACCATAAGCTCCAAAACAAGCTAAAACGTACCTATCGTAATAGGTTACAATAATTAAATTGGAACTAACTGAAAGTAACCGAAAGTTGATTGAATGACATAGCAAAAGTAACTAATAGCACAAAGACGGACTAAAACGTATAGGAACAGATTAAAAATGTTAAAGTAAATTAAAACTAACCCAAATTAACCGAATATTGGCAAGTAAGCAAAGACATTAAAATTGGTTATAACGTATCGGAACCGGTTCCAATCACTAAAATGAATCAAAATTAACTGAAATTAACCGAAAGTTGATTGAACGAAAGTAAGTTAAAACTAACCCAAATTAGCCGAATTTTGGCGACTAACCGAAAGTAATCAAAAACTTTAAAATTGGTTATAACGTATCGGAACCGGTTCATATGATTTAAATAAATTAAAACTAACTGAAATTAACCGAAAGTCGATTGAACGACTAACCAAAAGTAACCAAAAGCACCAAAAGGGCTAAAACATATCGTAACAGATTAAAATTATTAAAGTAAGTTGAAACTAACCCAAATTAACCGAATTTTGGCGACTAAACTAATTTAATTAAAAACATTTAAATTGGTTATAACGTATCCGAACCGATTCAAATTACTAAACTAAATTAAAACTAACTGAAATTAACCTAAAGTCGATTGAACGACTAACCAAAACTAACCAATAGCATCAAAAAGGGCTAAAACGTATCGTAACAGATTAAAAATATTAAAATAAGTTGAATCTAACCAAAATTAAGCGAATTTTGACGACTAACTTGAATTAATTCAATAACTAAAATAAATTGGGAGTAACTAAAATTTGATTGAAAGACTAACCAAAACAAACCAAAAGTAACTAAAAGTACCAAAACGGGCTAAAACGTATCGGAATAGCTTAAAAATAATATTAAGTAAGTTAAAACTAACCCAGATCAATTCAATTTTGGCGACTATCCTAAACACTAAAATTGGTAATAACGTATCGGAACCGAAAGTAATCGATAGTTGATTGAACGACCCAGTTTTGGCGGCTAACCAAAACTAACCAAAAATATTAAAATTGGTTATAATGTATCGGAACCGGGCTCAAATGACTAAAATAAATTAAAACTAAGCGAAAGCTGATTGAACTAACCCAAACTAACTAAAAGCACCAAAATGGACTAAAACGTATCATAAATTACAAAATTTAAAGTGCTCAAAAATAATCGAAAATTAATAATATGGAAACATTCATAAAATATATTCTTGATAAAAGTTGGTGCTTGGAAAAAAACTAATTTTGACAATGCTAAATTAAGACTAAGTATTACAGGGTACTTAAAAAATACAAATGGTGGTTAAAAAAACAAAAACTTAGGAATATCGGAAAAGCTTCTACAGGAAAAATAAAGCTCCTATTAATGTAAAAATAAAAGTCAAATACCTTTTTTTCAAAAAGTGTATCGCTGCTGAAAAAAAATAAGGACAAAATTAAGAAAAAGCGGGTTTTTTCAGTAATTGAAATGGATTTTCTCCGCAATGGTGCGGTGCACTTTTGGAAAAAATGGTATTTGACTTTTATTTTTATCTTAACACGAGCTTTATTTTTCTGTAGAAGGTTTTCCGATATACCAAAGTTTTTGATTTTTTAACCATCATTTTTGTGTTTATTGAGTACCCTGTATAACTTATCTTTAATTTAGCATTGTCAAAATTAGTTTTTTTTTCAAACACCAACTTTTATCAAGAATAAAATTTTCTGTGAAGTCAATAATAAAAAAGTTTCCTATGGAAATGGCGCTTAGATAATTTTTCCCCTGTACCCTTCATATGTATACACATTTTATAGAAATAACATGTTTTTAATTTTTTTATTAGTCTTACAACCATTTCATCATTTAGCCATGTTGATTTCAGTTTGACAATATTATTGAATTATATTTCAATATAAAAGGTCTCAAAAGAGCGGGACATATTTTCCGATTTTGGAATTCTTCTAAAAATTCTAGATAAATTTCATGTAGCATGTCGAATAGCCTCCTTTCCATTTAAAGAATTTGATCTGTTTAACTTAGCGCGAAACGCGATATACGAAATTTTCGGTTTGGTGGGGAGTATTTTCCAGGTTGTGCTTATGTGGAAGATAAGAAAGTGCAAAACATTTCGTTTGACAATAAACAGTTCGTATTCTACCATAAAGGCGTAAGTCTCAAAAACATTGTTTTTGCTGGTTGTTTTTCGCAAAAGTCGATCGTTATCCACATATATCCATTATTTCAGATTTGATCAGCACCTTGATATCATTTTGATTCGCTGTACCTTTTTTGGTTTTAAAGATACCAAGGTAAACAAAAAAGCAAAATGTAGGGTTGGTAGTCAAGTTTTTTCTAGATTACATATAAAACAAACACCAATAATTTCCTGACATAAAAGCCTACTTTATATATTTTTTAAATAGAACACCCAGTATATTACTACATTTTTGGACTCTCTAGTGAAATCAAAACACATGTCGTGTATAATATCTTATACCTATCTTTAGCTGTCTAGGTTTTCATAAGCTATCGAATGACAGTGGCTTTCAATTTAACCGGAGGTTTAAAAGTTCCGGTCAATTTTATTCGCGGGTTATATTCAAAGTTGCTGTCATTTGATAGCTCATGAAAACCCAAGACAGGAATATGCAAACCGTTTTCTTTGCTCTCATGCGGTTTAGATTTGAAAGCCTATCAAAATGTCAAAATGCATGACTTTCAACTGTCAATATTTCGTAAACACCTAAAGAAAGATAGGTATAAGATATTATACACAAAATGTGTTTAGACTTCTCTAGAGATTCCAAAAATGTAGTAATATACAGGGTGTTCCATTTAAAAAATATAGAGTAGGCTGATATGTCAGAAAATCGTTAGTGTTTTATTTTATATGTAACGTAGAAAAAAAATTGGGTACCAACCCTACATTTTGCTTTTTTGTTTAACTTGATATCTTTAAAAACAAAAAAGTTACAGCGAATCAAAATGTTATCAAGATAAATTGAACGCACGGTACAGGTTGCTCCGATTTAGCGTAATTGTGCACTTCATGCATAAACTAGTTCGTGAACTATAGCCAGATCAAAAATTTACTTTCATTTCACCATCTTGACAATATTGTTATCTAGCGAATAAAATGAAAAAGCTGTTACGAAAAAATATGCAAAATCGTATATAATACGTTTATAAAATTGTGCAGGTTGCTAAGAATCTATTTAAAACAAAATTATGTACTTATATAAGATCTTTTTTTAGCTTAGAAGAGAACAACTAGATAAATCAAAATTTTCAAAATTATTATTGCAGATCTTCACAAGTTCGTCCAAAACCATAACTACTTGTGCAAAATAAAATCTCATATAAAAAAACTTTTGTTGTGTATAGATCGTGTTGATATTTAAAGATTAACTTGGAGCTTATGTTCTATTATAGTTATATTCAGCATTCAAACATGCTGTACTTACTACGAGTAATCTACATTCGCCATTCTTAATTTCACTTCAAAAGACATTTTTAACTATTTCTTTCAGGTGTAATGTTTAAATAAATATCCGGCTCTCTTTATGCAGATTTTTGGATCAAAAAAATGGTTATTCTCTACTCGAAATAAACAGTATTTTATAAATCATATATTTTGTGATGAAAGTTTAAATAAAATAATAGGGGAGAGTAACAATTTTAGTATATAACGTCCCAAAAAATTTTAGTACGGCTCACTTCACTAATGATTGCCGGGGGGTTGACGTCAAGTTAGATTTATTTATTTCCTCCCCACTACATAGTGATAAAGTTGGTCCTCGCTTCTCAAAGGTGCCGCGCTTAAGTGTCGCAGCTATAGTTTTCTTTAGGCTATGCTTATACCATAAGCGGGTCAAATTTGACCCTACGCGTGCCCGAACTCTGCAGTAGCAAAGTTTACAGAATATATATATTCTGTAGACTTTGGCAGTAGTAACAGATAAACTAACGGAATTTTCGTGGATCGATAAATCACCTGCCGGTCGAAGATTAGCAGAACGTGCGCAGCGCCCCATCAATATTTAGGTAGCGAAACTTGGCATTAAAACTCAAGGAGGCTCAAATTTGACCCCGCCATGGTACTTAAGGGTTTTAAGAAACCAAAAGTCGGAATTAAAAAAATGAGTTAAAAAAAATAAAATTAGATCAAACATACACATAAATGTAGGTATAAGTAAATAAATATCAAAATGGTATTAGATATTCATCAAGATTTTGTCTAACTAAATGTTACTAACCATTAGAAAATCGAAAGAAAGTAATATTCAAAATAAAAGCTAGTTTTATATTTATTGCGGTATAAAAAATGTTGCATTATACTTAAAATTAACCATATTGAGCGTGGTATTAAAAAAAATTCTTGCGGAGCAAATTTTCATCGTATGGGTATAGCCTGCCCTGTTTTAATACCCACGAGCCGCCACTGAGTACATATACTTATTTGATACGATATAATCTTACTCATGTGTGTTTCAAAAAACTGAATTTTAGGGAGATAATATTAATATATTATAAGATTTGATACCAATTTTCAATTCCTATGTATCTGTAAATAAAGTTATTAAAATACATTGTTCTTTTTGTTTAGCTTAGTTTTGCTATATCCATGCAATTTAAATTGTTGCCATTGGTTGGTCTTTAAGGTTGCGTAGCTCAGGTGATGATAGAGAATATGAACTCGCTTTATTTAAAACAAATGTATATTGACTACTCGGAACACTATGATAATCAGAGGAGCGTGATGCGCATGTCTCTTTACTAGGGTGCGGATAACGGGTCCTTTTTAGACCCAAGTGGAAAGTTGATCTAAGGTTTGTTTTAATATACTTTAAGTTACGTTGGGTTTAAGAGGTTTGCTTGGTTTACTATATTTTGAGCTATTTAAGTCGGTGCTAATTTAAATAATTGAATTTTACTTTATACTGACTTATTTTGCGGATGAGACCATTAACTTATTTCCCGTAGAAGTACAGTCGACTGGGTTAGGACATCCAGTGCCGTCACCGCAAAGATTGAATAGACTCTATATGAACGGAAAACGTTTGAACTTGTTACCGTTAAAGTACTGACAGAGCGTGTTGCCACATGTCTTTGATTTAAAGTAACGGATCGATTGCTAAAAAAGTAATACGTCTATAAAAATTGTAATAGATCTATTTTCCGTGGCTTGCTAGAAATGTATAAGGGGAATCCGTAAAAATGTTTTTATATTTTGTAAATTTTCTTTAATAATAGATTTAAAGTTGTCCCATTTTCAAAATAAATACAAAACTCATTTAATAGTCAGCACAATCTGTCAATTTAGATGTTCTTATTACGAATCTTTAAAAAATATATTAAAATATTATAATTCGATAATTCTAAAACTTCGTACCACACGTTAGCACTCCACCTCTTTTGCTGATGCATTTTCTGCGTCGAATAAAGAGGCGTTTTCAATAGTGCATAATATTTAAATTAACTCTGCCAGAGCTTGTAAATGTGGCTTCATCAGGCCATAAAAGTAAAAGTTGAGGATTTTCTTACACACCTCTTTTAGCCAAGATTCCAGCCGCCCTGCCTGTCCAAATTAGTTTCTGATAGGGCCTCGTACACGATAAAGTTTTAGTTTGAATTATTTTAAAATTCCACTTATACCTAGGTCTACGGAAAACTTTATTATGCTTAAGCGCGGAACAACTTCTATGTACGCAAAAACGTTTACAGAATTTTCCTCATTCTTTACTGCATGGACGTTTTCTGAGAAGAACTGGAATGGGTCGAACACTTCGTCGCACACGTCCGATTATCCGATCCGATTGTCTGAAACGATTTCGAATCAAAAGAGCACCGCAAACGTCCAACAAATTACATCTGACTTTTTTTGGATTAGTTATTTCAGTTGGTCCTTGTGGAACCATTATGGATAGTTATGAGTTATTGGTTATCACATTTTTACTTTCCAAAAGCAAAATGGACAAAAAAATTGAACGAGTCTGCTAGTATTCGAGACTCTGATGTGTAAACCTATCCTCTATCGACATCATCGACATGAATATCTAATGCCACCTTATGTTGCGTGATGCTTGAATATAGGCAACCACTTACTTAGAATTGGTTGCCTATATTCTGGCGTTAGAAATAACACGTTTTACACTAACGGTTACAGACAGCCTGCAAAGCACATTCCCGTCACAGATACCGCCTGACGTGCGTTGTTTAATCTTTACTTCTGTAACGTTTGCATAAGAAATTCTAATATTACACTTTACGCATAGCCCTTCGCTCGATTCTCTCGCTGCAGGGGCGTAACGAAGAAAAACTAACCAAAACTAACCCAAGGCATGCCCAAAATCAAGAATCGAACCCGGGCTGCCCAACCATCTAGCATCCTACCTACTGAACCACCAGAGCACTTGTAAGCAATTCATTGGATCGGAAAAGACATAGGTACAATAGGAACGCAATCTAACCAAAACACCTGATGCCTTCCGACAAGTCGGGAATGTATTTTGCAAGCTTTATACGCTAGTCGTTTTACAAGGAAGCGCTGAAGTAGACTGTGCATGGTTATGATTTCACATTCGGGTTCAACTCTTCCGTCTATTTTCCCGAGATTTACCCTCATACCGCCGCGTAAGATGTTTACACATCAAAAATCGTGTGATTTTTTTATACTTTCGGTTATGTCCGAAATATGACTTTTTCAAGATAAAAGGTGACCATTATATTCATTAAGCTGAAACTCTTAAGCACCGAACTTTAACTATACGATAAGAAGAACCACTCAACCGCGGCAGCTTTGATGTGCGTATGCAGCGAGCGCTACCAAGGAATCGTAGTTTTTTGCTTGGTTGCTTGGTAACGTTTGGCAGACTCTCGCCGCACACAGGTAGAATTTCATTAAATGCTGACCAGAAACGATATTTTCGTTTGAGGTGTTTTTAATCAAATTTATGACGAAATTATTTATAACACTCTAGTACTCTAGTTGGCTTTAGAAAAACAATTGATATCTTTTGAATTGTTTGTCAAACTTACTTTATGTTTTTTTATTCGCCTTATTATTTTCACCAAATAAATGTTTTGAAAAAGTTTATTTTCAACTGGCTGCTTCAAAATTGTATTAACGATTTTAATTAGTTTGGGTTAGTCATGGTATGTAATAACTAATATTTAAAAGATTGATTTTTCTGCTCATTGCATAGCGCAGCTGGTGACTTAAAATATAAAAGATTGGTAAATTTATCAAATCATAACTACAAATTCGTAATATAATAACATTTTTGTTAATTATTTCACATTTCACCATATTACCGACTACAAATATACTGTTATATGTACTTTACGATTCTGACAAAAGAGATCAAGGAGTAAAGTAAATCTTGCTCGAATTTGATCCATTTTTATATTTAATTAAATTTTGGCGATTGGGTGATTTTAAAATTGGTTAAAAGTTTCGCACAATATTCTTACCGTATATTTATTAAAATACTTGATTTATAATTGCATAAATCGTAAAAAATCCGAAAAATTACCTAATTTACCGAAAATATTTTTGTTCTTTTCTTAAGACGATAATCCAGGAGAATACGGTGATTTGTAATTTTAATGATTGAGATGACTGTGATTTTTTATTTTAATGATTAAGGAAAAGTAAATTAATAATTTATGTCTTATTTATGAAAAAAACTAGTTCTAGTCACACAAGAATAAATCTTTCATAATTTTTTATTTCTTTTCTTCAAATCGAAGTTATTTAACTATAACGTATAAGCAATTGTTTGGAATACAAGAAAGCTTTCCCGACCAAAGTAATAATGCAAAATTTCTTAAATTGAAATTAAAAATATCTGAATTAATTGGATATCAAGACTTTGCCAATCAGTTTAGGTCGATTTGCCATACTTTCTTACTATAAATATTATTTCCAAGTGTAATCAATCAAGTAGGATCAGAGAGAGGTTTTTATAAAAAAATAAAAATTAGCTTACAACGGTTGTAAAAATTAAAAAATATATCACAGCTTAGTATAACAATCAGCTGGAAGTCTCTCGGCCGGCACCATTGAAATATTAGCCCGGAACAGAAAAATATGCAAGATAGGCGAAACTCGCGCTGTCGCTCTCGCACCGGGGAGAGAATTCAGCGCCGTATTAAGGATATTTTATTTTTGAATTACAGTACCGTATTTTCAGGTTATTGGTTAAACTCGGGTGCTAGGTGCTATGCAGATTATTAGTGATTAGCGTATTCATGAAGGAAAAATAAATTAATAAACATATTGGAACAATGCAAAGACACTATTTATTTAAGAAGAGTTATACATGGTGTAATTTCACAAGTCGAAAAATAAAACAAACATAAAATATGGTCAAACCACAAATAAACATTAGGTAATTAAATTAAAATAAATACAAAAATACATACATTTGAAAGGAATCAGTAAAAAATGCAATGATTACATGGGTATTTTGAATATTTTACAATTTTATTATTTATTTCTTAACAATAGATACACTATTTTGAGGGCGAAGCGAAAATAAATTGACATCAAAACCGTTTGTGACTAAAAGTACCTACACTATAATAATTGTATTGATTCCTCCATATGATTAATTTATTTTTTTTTATTTTTAAAATTAAAGTTAATATTTTTATAAAATGCGAACTCTTAAATATAATTTTTACTCCGACTGCCTTGATAATAGGCAAAAACGCACTAACAACTGCTCTTGAAAACTGGACATTTCAAACATCGCGTTAAAAATATACTTTGCATACGACGTGGGCAAAATAACTAAATACTAAATTCAAATGAAATCGCAAAATCAACTAATGCCGTGGATCCTTATTTTGCGCTCTAGCGCGAACATGGAAAAGGAAATTCTCGCTTTTTCCGTCTAGTGTGCTGAATGGTCATGGAAACCGAAGATAAATAAATGACAGTCGTGCGTTTGTTACAGTTTGTTGCTGGCAATCCTGTTCTAAATATGCCCGAAGCCCGAACATAATATGTCAAAACTGACAGTCATTTGCAAATTTCAGAATAAGTATAG
>JAEQML010070722.1:0-16598 GCA_016904865.1 Pissodes strobi | reverse complement strand
TCTTCGGATGATGATTAGTGTAAAAAGGTTTAAGTTTAATTTTTTTTTTGTGTATTTAGAGTTATTTTTGTTTTTTTTTTATTAAACGAAAATGTTTTTCAACTTGTTATGGATGTTTTTTTATACTTCAAAGGTAAATAAAAGTTTTGCTATAGAAATTTTAGTTTAATTCATTATGATTTTTTTTCAAAATTCAATTAAAAATTGGACCTATTTTAAACTCCATAAATCTCAGCGGTAAAGTTTGTCTATTTGCGGACGATACGAGTTTCACTTGGAGCAATCCGGATATTACGGCGCTTCATAGAACTGTTTCTGTGACTTAATCACCATTAAATCAGGATGTGATTCTAATCTCCTGTGCGTCAACGTTTCTAAAACTAAAGTTTTGTCATATAAAAGTACGTTGCGATCTTTTGTACTTAATAACACCACTATCGACGTCGTTGAATCTGTGAAATTTTTGGGGCTTGTGGACAGCCATTTGAAGTGGGACTTGCATATCGATGTCTTATCAAAAAAATTAAGTTCTGCCTGTTTTGCGTTAAGAATTGTTTCCAGGGAACTTAGCGTGTCAATTGCTAGAACAGTCTATTATGCCCTTTTTGAGTCGCACCTCCGATACGTCCTTCCATTCTGGGGTACGTGTTGTGCGACTCAATTTGAGCGTATTTTCAAACTACAAAAGAGAGCTGTTCGATATTCACTGGGACTAAACAGTAGAACTCACTGCCAGGATTTCTTTAAAAGATTTAAAATATTAACTCTTCCTTCCTTATTCATATTTGAATCGGTTTGCTTAATCCGCAAGCACGTATCTGCCATTCCAGATAGACCATTTCACAACTACTATCCACTTAGGAATACGGAGCATGATCTTTATCTGCCAACCCCACGCTCAGAGTTAGTTAAAAGCTCTATATTGTACAATGCAAAAAAAAATGCACAATAATCTACCATTTGAACTCAAGTCAATAACATCTTTTCCCGCATTTCGCAGAGCTTTGAGATTATACTTACTGGAGAGAGCCTTATACCAATACCTCCTACAACAAGGCCAGACGGCTTACGCGTGACGTCATCAAAAGTGGTCTTAACTTATTTACCGGCGTATATTGAAATGTGCAATTTCTTTTAAAATTTCAGAGTTAAGTAGACATTTTAGATGCAAAAATTTCGAAAATATATAACAAAAACTTGTGTTTTGTAAATTTATCTTTTTTATATATGTAGTTTGAAACGTAATTGGCCTAATACAATACCTCCTACAAGCTGATATTACTTTAAGCACAACTATCATGACTGATAATGTGTATTACTCAATTTTTTTTAAATCAAATATGAAATTGCTGTTTACTTACCTTTTTCTGCATACCTACATAAATAATATTTAAGAGCTTCCGGCTAAAACAAGGCTGCAAGTCATGAACAGCCTTTAGACGTGCCTCATTCGATTTTTGTTAAAGGAAAACGAAATTTCAAAGCAAAAACCTTTGAATATCCAGTTTATCAAAATAGAATCTACCTATTTTGATAAACTGAAACTAGATACCACGGTAAAATATCACTATAGGTATAAAAGTGTCATAATAGGTAATAGCTTGGGTAATAGTAATGTCAAATTTGATAGTGCGTTTTCTCCTCGGTTTTCTCCATTCAAAGAACCTTGCAATCTTCAAATATTTATGATAAAACATAAAAGATTTATACAGGTTTCAAATTATTACTTTTTTATGTTAGATTTGGTATATTACTCGGTATATTATTGGGGTCTAATATTTATTTATTAAAAGTCTCCAGTTTCCTTTTTTCCTTTTACCCAAAATATTATGATTATGTTTAGAACAATAATTATTATTAAGAAAGAAGTGTATTTGAAATGCTGCAAAGAAAAATTTTTGAAACGTCAATTTTTAGGTGACTTTTACAATTTTCAAAATTAGTCAAAAGGCTGTTTTGATTTAGATAGTTTAACAACAGCTCACAAAGAAAAGACTTTTTATTGTAACTATCTAAAAATGTGTCTTCGAACTCATTAATCAGTTTTTTAAATATAATATAGGCTGTTGAAACTACGTTCACGAGGATATAAAAGAGCCCCACGACTTAAGGAATTAATGAAATTGTAAGAATCTTCTACAACACAAGGTTCATTTAAGGTTAAATTTTCTTTACAAAATTCACAACTTATTTTTTTTAAAACAATATGACAGCAACATCTACTTAAATAAGTGATTAACTGGCATTTTAGATCCTCTGCTGTGTCTTGTGAATGTGACAAATTATTAAAAACACCCGAGAGAAAACCTTTCAGAGCCTCTATAATGAAATGATTAAATATTTTGAGAGCTAATTTAACATTTTGCTTTTTTATAAATGATGGAAAAAGGGCCTTTAAACTACGGGAATATCCATGTTTTAATATTTTGTCTCGTTTTAGTTCATGAAGTTTTTTGACCACTGAGGGCATATAGCAAACATTGCATTACAGCCTTTATGAGGCATAATTACACTAAATATTACTTACTCCAAAATTAGCTAACAGGAACAAATTTTATAAACTTGCTGACCACATTGAAAAAGCACAAAATAAACTCTTATTACACGAACGCAACAGGTCAACTCCAAACATTTTCGAAAGCTAAAAACGAGGCTAAAAACATGAACTTTAGATCTTTTCGGCGAGTTTCCACCGCACATCATTGTTCACATAAATTTACACACACGAAAGTGTAAAGAAATTAACAGAAAAACAATCAAAATCGAACAGAACAATAATTAACAAGCCGGTCGAAAGTACGCCATTACGCCAACTGACAGAAGGCACTGAGGCAGTGTTGCCAGATTTAGAGTTAGTTTCATACATTATTTGAGATGTAAACTATTAACGTATATTTAGTTGGACTTTAATTTTTACAGCATTTGTTGAATGACATTTGAAATTATGTTTTTAAATGGACCTAATATTTATACAAAATAATTAGGTTATTGGTTAGCAACGTTTATTTTCTTAAAGGTTTTGATTCCGTTATTGCTTCACATTTCAGTTTTTATATATTTACTTTTTGGGTTTTAAATATTTGTTTATATTTAATATAACTATACTATAATATACCAAAGCAAACTTTTACATTAAGTATCTAATATATTGTTAAGTGTAATCTTGGAATCCAAGACGAATATTTAACGTTTCTTTGAAAAATAATTTGTGGCAAATAGCAAGTAGCTCAAATTGTGATAAAGCGCCCAATCTGACAGCACCGGATACATGACGTCGAGATGGGAATTGACATTCCAGTCGCCCAGCGTGGCAATCAACGTTAAATACGGAAGTAGGCGCGATAAAATAAACAATACTTTTACTGGGCACCTCTTAATGCTTTTCTTATGGCAAAAAAGTATGGACCACTTTTCATGACGTCACTGCTAATTTCAATATCAGCTAGTTGGCCTAGTTGAAGGAGGTATTGCTTATACGCAGTCCACGACTTTTTTTTTAAATGAAATCTTAATTTTGAGCATCTTACACACTGGTTTAATGATTTCATGTTTAATGCTTGGTGTTTAGTGTTTAGGATTTGATGTTAAATATTTTGATATTTAATATTTTACATATTTTGACTACGTACAATTTGTACAATTGTATAGTTAGGTTTTTCTTTTTCTTTTTATTGTATATTTATATGTTTTGTATGTTTTGTACTCTAGCTCTTGATATTTAACATTTTAAATAATATTTTGACCTCGTACAATTTGCACAATTGTATAAAGTTTTGTATAGTTAGGTTTTTCTTTTTATTGTATTTTTCTATTTGTGTTTTTATATGTTTTGTATATTTTGTACTCTAGCTTTGTCTGCAAATTGGAAAATTTTTTGACAATAAAGCATCTATTATTATTATTATTATTATTATTATTATTATTATTATTATTATTTTATTTAAACTTTCACTACAAAATATATGATTTATAAAATACTGCTTATTTCGAGTAGAGACAAACCAATTTTTTAAAGATCCATAAATCTGCATAAAGAGAGCCGGATATTTATTTAAACATCACACCTGAAAGAAATATTTAAAAACATCTTTTGAAATGAAATTAAGAATGGCGAATGTAGATTACTTGTAGTAAGTACAGCATTCCTGAAAGAAAAGTCAATTACATAAAGAAAAATATAATTGAGTTACATATTATTTTGATAAATTACGATCAATAAAACAACTCATTTATGTAGAAAATTATTTATTTTTGAACGTTATAACACACATATAATAAATTGAAATTGAAATAAACTGAAATGAATATAACTATAATAGAATATAAGCTCCAAGATAATGTTCAAATATCAAGATCCATACACAACAAAAGTTTTTTTATATATGAGAGATTATATTGCACAAGTGGTTACGGTTTTAGACTAACTTGTCAAGATCTGCAATAATAATTTTGAAAATTTTGATTTATCTAAATGTTCTCTTTTAAGCTTTAAAAAGATCTTATAGGTATAAGTACATAATTTTGTTTTATATAAATTCTTAGCAACCTGCACAATTGTATATAATTTTACATTACGTACGATTTTGCATATTTTTTCGTAACAGCTTTTTCATTTTATTCACTAGATAAAAATATTGTTCAGATGGTGAAATGAAAGTAGATTTTTGATCTGGCTGTAGTTCACGAACTAGCTTATACATGAAGTGCACAATTACGCTAAATCGGTGCAACATGTACCGTGCGTTCAATTTATCTTGATAACATTTTGATTCGCTGTAACTTTTTTGTTTTTAAAGATATCAAGGTAAACAAAAAAAACAAAATGTAGGGTTGATAGCCATGTTTTTTTCTAAGTTACATATAAAACAAAACACTAACAAAGAATCCGAACTGTATATTGTCAAACAGAATGTTTTCCACTTTCTTATCTTCCACATAACCACAACCAGGAAAATACTCCCCACCAAACCGAAAATTTGTTATCTCTAGATAGATACTAAATAACTAAGATAAGAAGATGCAAATCGTTTCGCTCTAAGTGAAACTGATCAAATTCTGCAGGGGTTTAAAGTTACAACAATTTCAAAGTTACTGTTTGAACACAGTTGCATTTAGATGTAAGGAATGCTATTCGACATGCTACATGAAATATATCTAGAATTTTTAGAAGAATTCGAAACTCGGAAAATATGTCCCGCTCTTTTGAGACCTTTTATATTGAAATATAATTCAAAAATATTGTCAAGCTAAAATCAACATGGCTAAATGATGAAATGGTTCTAAGACTAATAAAAAATTAGAAACATGTTATTTCTATAAAATGTGTATAAATATATATTTTATGAATGTTTCCATATTATTAATTTTTGATTATTTTTGGGCTCTTTAAATTTTGTAACCTATTCCGATACGTTTTAGTCCGTTTTGGTGCTTTTGGTTACTTTCGATTAGTTTTAGTTAGTTTGGGTTAGTTCAATCAGCTTTCGTATAGTTTTAATTTATTTTAGTCATTTCCGATACATTATAACCGATTTTAATGTTTTTGATTAGTCGTCAAAATTGGGCCATTCAAACAACTTTCGATTACGTACGGTTCCGATACGTTATTACCAATTTTAGTGTTTATGTTAGTCGCCAAAATTCAGTTAATGTAGGTCAGTTTTAACTTACTTCAATATTTTTAAACTATTCCGATACGTTTAAGCCCGTTTTGGTACTTTTGGTTTGTTTTGGTTAGTCTTTCAATCAAATTTTGGCTACTTTCAATTAAATCCAATTAATTTTAGTTATTTGAACCGGTTCCGATACGATATAATCAATTTAAATGTTTTTAATTAATTTAAGTTAGTCGCCAAGATTCGGTTAATTTCGGTTAGTTTCAACTTACTTTAATATTTTTAATCTGTTACGATACGTTTTAGCCCTTTTTGGTGCTTTTGGTTAGCTTTGGCTAGTCGTTCAATCGACTTTCGGTTAGTTTCAGTTAGTTTTAATTTGTTTTAGTCATTTGAACCGGTTTCGTTACGTTATAATCAATTTAAATGTGTTTGGTTAATTTTAGTTAGTCCTCAAAATTCGGTTAGTTTTGGTTTTTTTCAACTTACTTTCGTTCAATCAACTTTCGGTTAATTTCAGTTAGTTTTAATTTATTTTAGTCATTGGAACCGGTTCCGATACGTTATAACCAATTTTAATGTCTTTGGTTACTTGCCAATATTCGGTTAATTTGGGTTAGTTTTAATTTACTTTAACAGTTTTAATCTGTTCCCATACTTTTTAGCCCGTTTTGGTGCTATTAGTTACTTTTGGTTAGTTTTAGTTAGTCATTAAATGAACTTTCGGTTACTTTCAGTTAGTTCCAATTTATTTTAGTCATTTGAATCGGTTCCGATACGTTATAATCAAATTTAATGTTTTTGGTTAGTGGCTTAAATTCGTTGCGTTTTGGTTAGTTTTAACTTACTTTACTTTTTGTAACCTGTTATGATACGTTTTAGCCTGTTTTGGTGCTTATGGTTACTTTTGGCTAGCTTTATTTAGTCGTTCAATTAACTTTCGGTTAGTTTCAGTTAGTTCTAATTTATTTTAGTCATTTGAACCGATTCCGATACCTTATGATCAAATTTAAGTTTAAGTAAACAAACTAGCTATCTGCACATTTTAACACCTAAACATTAACTTATTTATATAACATACAAACAAAACAATATATACACATAACGATAGCCTATTTACCCAAATAACAAATATTTATCAATTTTAATTCCTATGAAAATTTATTGCACTCCGGGCCTGGCACAATATAAAGCGGCCTACAGACGATGTGCGGGTTTTGACTAACGCTGGGGCCAACGATGAAGCCAACATTCGCATATTCGTCATCATTCGCAATTTGAAAGCATTCACACGACGTGCCAGCGTTAGCGAATGTTGGCAATGTGTGAAAAATAGCGAACTACACCCAACATTGAACAAAATGGATCACGATGAAACTGAAGTCGTCATTTCAGCTTCATCATTGTTGTTATTATCCACAACTGCACTGCAAGTTAAAAAAACACCTAAGAAGAAGAAGTACAGATGGTGGGTCAAAGGAAGTAATGGTCAAATATTAGCTGGAGTAGGAAAGTATAAGGTGTGCTTTATAGCGATAAAGTCAACCATTTATGAATTCACCTTAAATCTTACTAATTAATACATTTCTTCAGGTACAACGCCAATAATTTACTGGACAATCTAAAGATAATTCAGCAATTTCTGTAGGATATCTGCAGATTTTGAATAAACAATTCAAATGTTCACGCATCTTGTGGATAGAGATTTAAGCCACGCCAATATATGCCAGTCAGCCGGTCAAAACCTTATCCCTTTGATGTGTGCTAGAAATACCGCCTCCGAGACGAACGTGCGTCGGCTAGCACCAACGTTGTACGAAGTTTGTGATGTGTTTTCTATACACATGATTGGCCAATGTCCACAAATGCGGAAGTTGGCTTAAGCAGGACGCCCACTGAATCGGCACAGACCGGCCAGCACGGCCGGCATAAGTTGCTATGTACGTTATTAAACGAGGCAGCGCCCATTTAATCGGAACAGCGCGGAACGGCATCTCGTTTAATAACGAATGTCGGCAGTGCTGGCCGTGCCGAGCCGGTCTGTGCCGATTCTGTGGGCGTCCTGCTTAACGTTTGCCATGTCGTCTGTAGGCGCCTTAAGCAAGGAACAGTAACGTCAGTGCGCTCAAATCCCTTGAAGTATTGAGATCAAAGAGCACTGGCAGGCACCTGCTTGCCTGGCTTTGCCGTCGTTGGATCACGTCCTATACGAGGGGACGTGCAATTAGTAAAATTTTGTTGTCGCATGGAGTCAGTTTCTACTAATAAGTCTTTTACAATTTAATTATTTTATAATTTCATTCGACACTCTAATTTTAATATATTTAATAATATTTAGATTAGAGATGCTTCACGACAGGTTCTTATAAGAATGTGTGAAAGTTAAAATGATAATAAAACAAATAAACAATGCATTTAATAACAAGTTTTGTGTAATGTAGCTTATATTACAAAAATATTAATTTCTTCGAAATTGAAGACAAGTACAAACCCAAACTAATATAACTATAAGGCATTTAGTAACACAAAACATAATATACGCAAAGTTTGTTTAATAACTTTTTTCTACGACTGCCCTGAAAATAGACAAAAACGCACTAACTGCTCTTGAAAACTGGACATTTCACACGCTTATTCGGGTATTTAGATTAAAGGGCTTCGTCTCCGTTTTAGAGCTTCGCCCTCAGAGGTCTCATTCCCAGATCTCTAAAAAAGGGGGCCCAATTTTATGGCTTCGCCCCACAGGAGCCCCTTTTTGCAAAACTGTAGAAAATGGGACTCTCATACAAGGGGCCCCCTTTTAAGGCTTGGGACCCAATTTAGGGCTTCGCCCCCGGGGCCCCATTCCTAAATCTGTAAAAATGGAACTCTCGTACCATAGGCCCTATTCTTGGGTTTCGCCCCATGGGGCCTCATTTCAGAGCTTCGCCCCCAGAACCTCTTTTTGAAAATATTTAGAAAATAGGGACTCCACACCGGTGGCCCCATTTTAGGACTGTGCCCCTAGTTATAGTTTAGCGAGAATGTCTTAATCACGTAGCTTCTTTCGCTAGGAATAAAATTTCCTGATAAATCAATAATAAAAAAAGTTTCCCATATAACATGTAATTTTCTATCACACTCCCAGTGGGGCACCCGGAACCTGTATGTAGCAGTCGTAGAAAAAGTATTGTGTGCTACACGTGAGAAGGTCACGTGCTGAAAAGACTTTATGACACTCGTCTACGGCTCGTGTCACCAAACTGTCTCATTCGTGTGAAAAGTCTTACTTTCAGCACTTGTTGCACAATATACTATATACAAATCTTAAAATGAATGGCATGCAGAAACGTTGCATTTAAACGTTAATTTAACTACCTACAATTTGCACCAAAAATCTACATAGCCAATTTTAACGTTGTTAAAACGGTCTTTTTTAGTAACGTATAAAAAATACTTTTTCTATTTTGGTATCATAGAGAAGTCTTTACGATACGCAAAGTAGGGTCGAAAAGAAGTTCTTTTCGACACCACTTTTGTTGACTGGTTGCTCTGATATTAACAAAATTGTTCATTGTCAAGGCTCACTAGCAAAAATTTCGACACCGCTGTCAATGGGATTTCTACTAATAAAGACCTCAAAAATGACAAGATGGCCGGCTAACTCTTGATTGCGACTAGAACAAATTAACATTTTTCATTAAAAAACGTGCAAAATAGAAAATATAGTATAAAATACACATTTTAAAAGACATTTAGCGCACTCGCACGTTAGGAAACTCCCCGCAAGCGAGGTCCGTTAACCTGCCCCCCCCCCCCCCCCCCGCATTGATTTTTTTCTTCAAAACGCTAGCACAGGACCTTGAGATCTAGCACAACCTAGCACAATTTGTTTTAGAGCTAGCACACTCATAGTAATAAGGATATCCTCTAATTTATGCGGGGGGGGTGGGGGGTGGGGGGGCTAGGTTAACGCTAGCCCCCCACGCACCTTTTTTAATTGTAATACTAGCCAGCACAGCTTCTTTGGAGCTAGCACAGTCTAGCACAACTAGAAAAAATGCTAGCACAACCACATTTTTGAAAATAATAGACCACAAATGCGGGGGGGGCTAAGTTAACGTTTGGGTTCTTTTGAGGGTTGATAAAGATAAATGTTATAAACAGCAAGCTTAGACCTAGCACAGGCTAGCACAACCATTTTGAGAGCTAGCACACCCCTACAGTTGAATATATAGGGGATAGGGTTAATTTTTGCTGGCTGCCCCTCAGCTAATATTTTTCCATCAAATTGTTAGCTTTTTCAAAAGCAAATACAGAGTGGTAAAAAATATATATATATTTTTTAAATTTCTCCGCTATTTAGCGTCGGACGAAAAATTGCATAAAAATCATTTTATTCCAAATTAGGAGGTGTATCATCAACTTCAATACATTTTCTCCAAAAATTTCATAATTTTTGAGATATTCGCGAGAAAGTTCGAAAAACGACGTTTTTTGAAGATAAAGGACATCCTTTTTTAATTACGACGACTCAAGTATAGGTTAAACGCCATCAAAATACATATTTTTGGTAACAAGTATTTTTGTCGTATCCCTTGTAGCTTTTGAGTCATGATTTTGCTCACTTTGGGGCCGCTATCTCAAAAGCTAAGAATATTGTTCTTTTTTTCGTAAAGAACTTTTTGGTTTGTCTTTGTGTCCTCTATCTAAAATCAAAATTTGTCGGAAGAAAATAAGTACGGTTTTGTCCGTTTTGCCGATATTCGTATATTTAATACCGGAACCTACCGGTTAAAAACCGCGCGATTTAGGTTCCATTCAGGGGTTATAATTTAGGGGCCAAATGGAAAATACTGACATTTTTTTAAATTTCGATATGGATTAATTAAAGTTCCTCTAGGCTCCTCCCACGAAATATAATCAACGGTAGGTTCCTGACGAGGTTAAATTCGAACTCAGGACCGTCCCTAACAATCTAACCCAAATTTCAGCCCTCCCAGCCTAACGATAGCAAAATTAACTATTTAGGAGCCCCTATAGGACACTTAGAGTCTTGATTCTTTTTTGGTGGTTCCGGCCGCTCACCTTTGTTCCTGTCCGATTACGGACCCGCTAGTTCAAAATTTACGACAAAAACCGGTGAGAGCCGGATTTCCGGTTGGTTCCAAATTCGAAAAAACCGTCCCCTAAATATAAATACGCCCGCAAGCGTAATTCGAATTAATATTTAGGGGCCGAAAACGACGGTTTTCCATTTTTGATAGGGGTTCGCGAGACTATGGTCTCGGTATCGGTCTTGTCTCGGTCTCGGTCTCGAAAACGAGACCGAGACCGAGACCGAGACCTGGGAATTAGAATCGAGACTGAGACCGAGACTTACCGATCGAGACCGAGACCAAGACCGAGACCAAGGTAACGAGACTCTCGGTCTCGGTCTCGAAAAATATTTTTATTTGTTGAATTTTCAAACTTATTTTTCTGAAAAAATCAAATTTTTATGTATGTTATTGGCAATTTATTCCAACGGGGTCCAAAAAATTGAGAAATCGTGAAAATCCGGGTATAACGATTATTTATTTTAAATTGGGCTGTTTTTTTTAAGATTCTAGAAGAAAAGTTATACTGTTATGTACAGGGTGTCCCAAATTCGACCCTCATCATTGGGATCTCGAAAACTAGAAGAGATACGAGGTCGGTTAAATGGAGGCAAAGTTGCGCAGTTTGATGCTGATCAAAATGCCACCTTACAGGTTTAAAAATTCCTAATACTTACGAAGATTTTTGGAAAAAACCGAATATTCGCGATTTAATTTTTATTTTTTTATGACTCTATTTGAATAGATATAGCAAAATAAATTTCATATTTTCATTGCTACTTTTTCTGTTTTTCAAGATGGTGTTATCAGATTTTTCAAGCCGACGTTTCGTCTTTGAGCTGCCATCATCAACTTTGTTTTTTCAAATACGGCCTTGGATTTTTTAATTACAGATTTTAAGAGCTTCTAAGGTCCCAAAACCAATGATGTATCGCACTTATTCGAAAAATTCATATTAGTGACATTTTCCATAAGAATTCATGTGTTAGAGATAGACAGAAAATAGATTTTTAATAGGATTAAAAATAAAAACCTTTTTTTACGCATTAACGCTTTACATAAAGAAAGCTTAAAAACTAACATAAGAAATGGTTAATAAATAATATAATTAGTGAACGAGTGTCAACCCTCAAACCATAGGCTATAGGCTATATTTTTAGCAGTTTACCCAAGTAAATAGTTGTGTGGGATTAGATTTGGAACAAATAATAAATTTCACATTCTCATTGTTGTATCGCACTTTTTCGAAAAAATCATTTTAATGATTTTTGAATGTTAAGATCTTACCAAAAATCTATTTTCTGTCTCTCTCTAACACAGTTCCCGAGATCCCAATGATGAGGCTCGAATTTGGGACACCCCGTACATAATATGTACCTAATTATGTAAATAACTTATTTTGAGCCATTTCCAAGCAATAAACAGCTATGAGTTTTCACATTTTTCGTAATATCTACAAGGTAATAAAACATCGCGTATCCATTAAAAGAACTGGACATCTGCTTCTGGTACAACCGTGTCAGATTAGTATATTTAAAGATGAATGGCCACCTTTGACCATATCCACTTATACGGTATATACCGTATACCTATACAGAGTGACCCAAAATTAGTCGACGAAGCATTAGCCCTGTAGTTATTGGTCAAAAATACCTTAAATTTTTTCTATAAACATATATCGGGAAACGCCCCCTACGGGAGCCAGGGCGTCTTAAAGGTGAGCCCCTAAAGATGTTTTTTTTTCTAATTATTTCCAATATTGTGTAAAATAGAGTTTTAAAATTTTGGAAAATTCCTAAGTAAGCTAAGTTTAATATTTAGAATTCGGAAATGGAATAAGAAATAGAAAATTTTAGTTAAGTGAGGTGCTTAACATTTTGGGAGTGAATCTAAAAAATTTACGTCATCTTTTCTGTGGGCTATTTTTTTATTTTCTTTTCAAATTTGGAATACGTAAAAAAGTGCCTCTTATTTCGTATCATTAGGACGCAGGGTTTTGAGAAAAACGCATTATAAATGTATTCCGACTGCCAAAAACGGGTGTAAATTGAAAGCTATAGTTTATCAAATTTTGAAAATCTGGCATAACTTTTTTCTGGAACAAGTGTTTCTACTATTTTATAATAATATGAAGTTTTGTAACGTCAAGAGGAATTTTTGGGGAATATCAAAAAATATAACCTTAATTTTACACCCGTTTTAGGCAGTCAGTATACTTTAAAATCCATTTTTATCAAAAACGCTGCGTCCTAGCGAAACAAACTAAAAGTCACTTTTTTGCGAAAAAAAATTCAAATTTTCAAAATTTGAAGAAAATATATATAAAAAGTTAGCGAAAAAAAGTTAATTTTTAAATTCACCCTCTAAAAGGCTCACACCTGACTAAAATTTTTTATTTTTAATTCCATTTTTAAATTCAGAATATTAAAGTTAGTAGAATCCCAAAATTTTAAAACTCTATTTTACACCGTTTCGGAAATAATTAAAGAAAACCATATTCAGAGGTCCATTTTTAAGAGGCTCTAGCTTCCTTCCCGATATATATTCATAAGAAAAATTTCAGTTATTTTTGACCGATAAATACATGGTTGTATACTGTTAAATTTTAAGAGTTTTCAAAATAAATTTTTCCATGTAATACAGAATGTTTGAAAATGACATCACTTTGTATGGCTACGCTACAACTGATAAGAAATGTAAAAAATAAGAAGAAAAAGCGTTGACTTCGACAACAAAATTGACATAAATCAGTACCTAGTTATTATGTGTACATACTTAAAAATCCCTATCAGTTGTATACCTACCTACATTAGAGGTAAGCATTTTTATGTCAAAACAACAATTTAGAAACTAACATGAAATATATTAAAATATTAGTAGGTACCTATTTAAGTTAACTATTATTATCCAAACAACTGTTGCAAACATAAAATGTAAAATTATTTAAGAAGTTTATGCCTAATATCACATGTATGTACACCAAGAACTCATACACAAAAGACACTTATTAGATGTTTCATTTAACTTAACATTCCGAAGTAACGTTTGTGTTACTAACGAAATAAACCAGTAAATTATTTAATTACTTTTTATTTGCTCAAACCGAGACCGAGACCAAACCGAGACAAGACCGAGACCGAGACCGAGACCGAGACAAAATTTTTTCTTCGAGACCAAGACCGAGACTTGCCAGGTCTCGGTCTCGGTCTCGGTCTCGCGAACCCCTAATTTTTGAAAAGTTTGGGCATCCGTAAGTATGAACCGTGGATCGAAAATCGCAGATATTGCTTTTTAAGTCTCGCCCGTGAGGTGAATAATTTTAGGTCCGTTAACTTGCCCCCCCCCCCCCCCTCCCCTATTTTTTATTTTTCTAAAATACTAGCACAGGACCTTGAGATCTAGCACAACCTAGCACAATTTGCATAGTAATAATGATATCCTATAATTTATTCGGGTGATTAACGCTAGCCCCCCATCTTTTTAATTGCAATACTGGCTAGCACAGCTTCTTTGGACCTAGCACAGTGCAGCACAACTAGAAAAAATGCTAACACAACTACATGTTTGAAAATTATAGGCCTAAGCACACTCCTATAACAATTATCTTTACCAACACTCAAAAGAACCCAAACGTTAACTTGGCCTCCCCCCTCTCCGCATTTGTGGTCTATTATTTCCAAAAATGTAGTTGTGCTAGCATTTTTTATCGTTGTGCTAGAATGTGCTAGCTCCACAGAAGCTGTAATAGCCAGTATTGCAATTAATAAAGATGCGGGGGTGTTAGCGTTAACCTAGCCCCCCCCCCCCCTCGCATAAATTAGAGGATATCCTTATTATTATTTTTCGACCTCGTCCGTGTACTACCGCGGAACCTATTTGAGGCAGTTTCCCGCTTAGGTCATATTCGAACTCGCAGTCGTGGAAACCCCCACCAATCCAAATATCAGCCGAATATCTCCAAGGCCTTTTTTGAGTACCGGTAGGATCCCAAAATTATTTCCGTTTAAATCGCTCTGGTCCGAACTATTACACCGACGTCATCGATTGCGGCCGAAAATAAACTTTTCTTTCTGGAACCTGCCCAGTAGGTTCCACGGGTCCCTAATGGTCAAATTCGGTGTTTTTAACCTCAAAAACCCTCGAGTACCAATTAGGCCAGATCGCAGCTCACGTTCCATTTAACCAAAATGGTTGTGCTATGTCTAAGCTTACTGTTTTGCCTGAAAAATATTAGCTGAGGGGCGGCCAGCAAAAATACCTTCCATCGCCTATATATTAGACTGTAGGGGTGTGCTAGCTCTTAAAATTGTTGTGCTAGCCTGAGCTAGGTTTAAGCTTGCTGTGCATAACAATTATCTTTACCAACCCTCAAAAGAACCCAAACGTTAACTTAGCCCTCCCGCATTTGTGGTCTATTATTTTAAAAAATGTACTTATGCTAGCATTTTTTCTAGTTGTGCTAGACTGTGCTAGTTCCAAAAAAGCTGTGCTGGCAGGTATTGCAATTTAAGAAGGTGCGGGGGGGGCTAGCATTAACCTAGCCCCCCCCCCCCCCCCCGCATAAATTAGAGGATATCCGTATTACTATGAGTGTGCTAGCTCTAAAACAAATTGTGCTAGGTTATGCTAGATCTCAAGGTCCTGTGCTCGCATTTTGGAGAAAAAAAAATGCGGGGGGGAGTTAGCCGACCTAAAATTATTCACCTCACGGGCGAGACTTAAAAAAGCAATATCTGCGATTTTTGATCCGCGGCTCATACTTACGGGTGCCCAAACTTTTCAAAAATGGAAAGCCGTCGTTTTCGACCCCTAAATATTAATTCGAAGAAAAACGCTTGCGGGCGTATTTTTATATTTAGGGGACGGTTTTTTCGAATTTGGAACCAACCGGAAATCCGGCTCTTACCGGTTTTTGTTGTAACTTTTGAACTAGCGGGTCCGTAATCGGACAGGAACAAAGGTGAGCGGCTGGAACCACTCAAAAAAAATCAAGTCTCTAAGTGTCCTATAGGGGCTCCTAAATATTTAATTTTGCTATCGTTAGGCCGAGAGGGCTGAAATTTGGGTTAGATTGTTAGGGACTGTCCTGAGTTCGAATTCAACCTCGTCAGGAACTTACCGCTGATTATGTTTCATGGTAGGAGCCTAAAGGAACCTTAATTAATCCATACCGAAATTTAAAAAATATCAATATTTTCCATTTGGCTCCTAAATTATAACTCCTGAATGGTACCTAAATCGCGAGGTTTTTAACCGGTAGGTTCCGATATTAAATATACGAATATCGGCAAAACAGACAAAACCGTATTTTCATATCGACCTTATCTTTATTTTGACCAGCAGGAGCCGAAACCTACCGGAACCTACTGGCTTTTTTCCATTATTTTCTTCCGACTTCAAATTTTGATTTTAGATAGTGGACACAAAGACAAGCAAGAAAGTTCTTTACGAAAAAAAAACAATATTCTTAGCTTTTGAGATATAGCGGCCCCAAAGCGAGCTAAATCATAACTCGAAAGCTACAAGGGATACGACAAAAATACTTGTTACCAAAAATATGTATTTTGATGGCGTTTAACCTATACTTCAGTCGTCTTCTTAAAAAAAGAATGTCCTTTTTCTTCAAAAAACGCCGTTTTTCGAACTTTCTCGCGAATATCTCAAAAATTATGAAATTTTTGGAAAAAAATTATTGAAGTTGATGATACACCTCCTAATTTGGAATAAAAGGTTTTTTATGCAATTTTTCGTCCGACGCTAAATATAGGAGAAATTTACAAAATATATATATTTTTTACCACCATATGCTTTTAAAAATTTTATTTTTACGGTGGTATGATGTAAATGTATCCCTTTAACCAAACAACCATCTTGAAATGTACTAGTTCTCAAAATAATTGTGCTA
>MU195145.1:2674-16599 GCA_016904865.1 Pissodes strobi | reverse complement strand
CTTTATTTCGTGAAACAACCGAAAGCTTGAATTTGATGGAAATATGAAATTCTATTTAGAGCCCTTTTTAATTTATAACTCAAAAGTAGGCTTGCAAATTCATAGTTCCTAAATCTTAATTTTTGAACAGAAAAATCATCAGAAAAATCTTGTAACTAACGTTATATTGGAACTATTTTTGCATTTATCCTTTGTGAACACAATGTAATTATTATATTCCAATATCCATTTAGGATTGTTGCCTTTAATCGATGGCTAATGATGAATTTAATATCAGATATATTAATTTATATAATTTGGGGCAGCAGTTTAATTTAAACTTTATTCAGTCTCTTCCCCGAATCACAAATGAATCGATACAGAAAGTTTCTGAGAAATACCTGCAACCTTCAAAATGTAAATACAGTAGACGCGAAAAGTGATGGACTTTATCAATTCTTTTTAACAATTCATTTATTGAGCAAAGTGATTCCTTACTTGTCAGTTACCACCCATCAATAATAAGGCTTAAAGGTCAGTGGTATAACTACTCTTTGCTATCGGTCCATGCACCCACTGAAGATAAAGATGAACCTACTAAGGAAGCTTTCTATGACTAACTAGAAAGAACTCTTGCTTCAACACCTAATCATGATGCAAAGATAGGAGGGAAGAAGTTTTTAGACCAACGATTGGAAGGCACAGTCTGCATGAACAGTGTAGCGACAACGGACTTCGGCTAGTAGATTTTGCGGCATCCAACAACCTCGTTATCAAATCAACAGCTTTTGAGCACAAAAGAATCCACAAACAAAAATGGATGTCTAAGGATGGAATAACAAGAAACTAAATTGACCATATCCTTATCGAAGCTAGGCACGGAAGTAATATAATAGTCTAAGAGCTAGTGAACCATCCGAGTAACCCGTTTCCCACAAAGCTAGAAAATTTTTAAATGATGTTCTATTATCGGTCAATTATGAAAATACGAGTCTGGCAGGCATCTCGCGGTTGCCTCATCCTTCCTTAAATTTTTGAAAATGTAAAAACAATTTTTTTTTAATCGACTCTCACAAGGCTACAATTTTAATACGTTGTAATTTACATAAGTTTAAGTGTAAAAAAAAATGACAACCTATTTTGAGGGTTGCAAGAAAGTGCCAAACGATAGCAAAGTTGTCATCGGGATAGTAATTCATAACCTGCTCCCACAAGGCTGAAATTTTAAGGGCATATTCTATCAATAATTTAAAAAGTACATGTAAACAGCCAGCCTATTTTGATGGTTGCAACTGGCTGTTTAACGGAAGAAGTGAGTGCGCATGAGATGGTGAGACGTATCTATATGAGCGAGTGAGATGAAGGGACGGCAAGACCATCTGATCATTTAAAACGCAGTAAGCAACGACATAGCTTATTCACTACCAGCTACTCCTCTCTACCGAAATCGAAAAGTTGGAGTGTCTACAGTCGCGTTGGCCGAGTGCTCATCGGTATTTTTAATAAACGGTTAAATTTTAAATTAATTTTCGCTTCAAAATTCAAGACAAATTCGCCCTAAAAAAGTCCGAAATTTCGGATTTCTATACAATTTCGCCATTTAAAATCGTTTTTAATCGGATTTTAGACGATAAAAAAACATATTTTAAATTAAACGAACTGTCAAAAGTATTAATCACATGGCCAAACGTTTAAATCAATATTGAGTCATGGCCCTCTTCTAAAATTTGCACGGCACTTTCCAAAATCAAAGGATGCCGCCGCAACATGACTATACTCAGGCCACCGAACAGATATAGCAATAAAATGATTACCTGTCACTTGGCCCCCATAAATAATCCGGCGATCCTCTATAAAGCAAACCTTTTCATAGTGGAGCGCATTTAACTATGGTTTTCTGTTTTGTTTCCAAATTGCTTTTAATATTATTAAATTGTTTATGGCAAATAAACAATTATGTCGCTCGAATTAAATACTTATGAATAGATTACTTATTATAATAACATTTGTTTTATTTACTATAGTATTTATATTTTATTAAAAGAAAGTATTAGCCAGGTATAAATCCTCTCGCCTATCGCCGGTCAGGCCTCTCGAGGTTATAATGCCCGGTTTTATTGCTATATCTGTTCGGTGGCCCCAGTATATCTGGTAGTGAATAAGCAGTGACAACGGCTATAAGTACATCATTTTTCGGCGTAGCACAAAGCTATTAAAAAATTATAATAATATTATTAAAAAATAATTTAATACTTATTAATTTTTACTACTAGTGTTAATTATGGAAGCAGTGAATATAGTTTGTGTCATATATATGTCGTGATATTTGCCAAAAAAACAATAAAATTTACATCCAAGACTTTGGTGAAGTGTCATGATATTTTAAAAATTAGAAAATTTCCTAAATTAAAATATACAAATGATGATATAATAAATTATATTATTTGGGGCAGTAGTTTAATTTTAACCTTATTCGGTATCTTCCCCGAATTACAAATGAATAGATACAGAGATATATCTGCAACATTCAAAACGAAAATTTCTGTAATGTACTATTTATTCTTAAATAATTCTTTTTTGCTTCAACTCAATATAATATCTATTTTCTGTATTTTGTTCAAGTGAAAATATATCCTTGTAATTTAGCCAGCAGCGTTTACAAGAACAATACAAACTGAGTAATACATTTAGAGATCCTCTTTACTCTTGATATAGGACAGATAATTTGAATATTTTGACTTTTTATATTAAAAACACAATAATTCTTTACGGGAAGTGTAAGAGTGCAATTATTTATTACGGATTTTTTTCATTAATTTATTCTTTAACTGCTGATCGCTTACATATTTGAAACATAACCTGCTGTAAACTTTTGCAATAAACATAAATTATTTGATATAGTTGGCCCATATTGTCTTTGTTTCTTAAAAAGCGTGAAATAACCGAAAGCTTATATTTGATGGAAATATGAAATTCTATTTAGGGCCCTTTTTAATTTATAACTCAAAAATAGGCTTGCGAATTCATAGTTCCTAAATCTTAATTTTTTAACAGAAAAATCATCAAAAAAATGTTGTAACTAACGTTATATTATTGGAACTATTTTTGCATGTATCCTTTGTGAACACAATGTAATTATTATATTCCAATATCCATTTAGGATTGTTGCCTTTAATCGATGGCTAATGATGAATTTAATATCAGATATATTAATTTATATAATTTGGGGCAGCAGTTTAATTTAAACTTTATTCAGTCTCTTCCCCGAATCACAAATGAATCGATACAGAAAGTTTCTGAGAAATACTTGCAACCTTCAAAATGTAAATACAGTAGACGCGAAAAGTGATGGACATTATCAATTCTTTTTATCAATTCATTTATTGAGCAAAGTGATTCGTTACTTGTCAGTTACCACCCATCAATAATAAGTTGAGTCACAGATATTGCAGGTTGTAGTATACATTTTCTACACCCGAGTCAGAGGCGTACCGTGTAAATGCGATATATGAGCGAACAATGGCAACGGCATTCAAGCGAGGAATTGCATTTAAATCAGCAACTTCTAACCAACTGAACCAAGTAGATCTCCTATTCTCCATAGTCTACGGTTAGCAAAGTAAGGACGGTTTGCGAGGTGAATTAGATTAGGAAAGTAGGAAAACGATACTAATTGTGCGTTAGTTAGCCTGTAGTATTTCTGAGGTCACCGATTCAAATCCAACTAGAGGCCGTATTTTTTCTCAATCTTAATATAACTGGCGGCCAATAGATATACCAGTTTGAATAGGTAAATATAGTATCTGAATCCTGTAGAGTTATACATACGGTATAACAGATGTTGTCTTGAACGGGTTAGTTGCCTTGTTTGCACATCATATACAATACGTAGAGGATTAGGTCATGCTGGCTCGAGCAGTTTCCAGACTGGTACGGGGTAGCGCTGAACTTTGTACTACTTGTGTATTAACTCCTTGATTCTACATCTGTTGTATAGTCATGTCATCCGGTATACGGATGCCATCTCAGCACCCGAGTTATGCAGTTAGAATTAGATTAGAAAGCTATCTTAATGGCCCTTAATTGTTTACCTTCGCTGCCCTATAAATAGGTCACGCTCAAATTTTAGATCACTTTTACTTTGTACTTCGTGTAGTTAAGATTATCGCGTCCTAATTTTCAAACTAGTATAATTTTAAAAGTCATTGAAAATTGTTATTTTGGAAATAAATGTTTTTTTATAAACTCTAAATTTCGAAGTTATATAACTCCCGTTCAACGTCAGAACTCGCAGGCTATGGACATCTCTGCCGAAGGGCGCTTGTGGGAGATATACGACTAGTTTACCTTAAACAAACTTTTCCTTAACACCAAGAAAATTAATCAGATGGTTTTTCACACCTGTCAAGGTAAATTAAATCTTGATCTTAACTTATATTTATGCAACAAAAATAACCATTTGTCAGAAAGCAGTCAAGTTTCTCGGTTTATTATTGGAGGATATTCTTTCACAGGAAACACTTTGTACTGACCTGTCATCAAAGCTGAGTAGTTTTTGCCATGCCATTAGGAATATAAGGATTCTGCATGGTATCCAATTCTGGGGTCTAGCGTCACATGCACGTCGTGTATCAATCAAAAGCAATAAGTTGTAGTCCACGAGTGCCGCCCAAAACTTCCGATAGATCTCTTTTTACCTAACTTAAAATTTGAACTGTGCCTTGTGTCTAGTATAAACAACTGTGTTGTTTATACTATGCTTGAACTTTAATAATCAATGTATTTTTAATTGTAAAAACATATAAAAAACGGTGTGTACTTAAGAACGATCACCCGACAGAGGCGAAAACCTCAACATTACAAAATTAATATTATGAAATACAAGTATTTTTTGTTGCTCTCATTTTTCAATTGGGGCCAATTTTTCCTGCTTCAAACCTTTTTCAATGAGATTTCAGGTAATTAAATGTCTAAAAATATTGTAACATGTAATCTTGCAAATTTCCCATAATACGTGAAAAGTAAATCTATGTATTGGCACTCATAAAATTGCAGAAATATTGGATATTTTTTGCTATTTCCCGCATGTTCCAATTTAAGCCCGATTTTCTCGTATTCCCCGATCTCTTACGGAAAATTGTTAGGGAACTTTCTTATAGCAGTGGTTACGAGATTCACGAATCTGATTTTGATTTATTGAACATATCGATGGGCCGTACTTTTCATGAAAATTTTTAAAACTGAAAATCATGGACATCACCAATTTGGCATTTCTAACCGGATCGTTGCAATTTTTTGCTATGTGCTGTTCATATTCCACCTCTTTAATGTATGAAAGCTTGGTTACTCCAGATTTTTCGGGTTTCCACTAATAAAATATTAAGTGGTGTCGCGTCATGTCAAATTGCGAAAAGTGTAAATTCAACAAGCTCACCCTATACAAAAGGCATAATCATTTTCAAAATGTCTTCTAATACAGTTGCTGGCGTTGATTCTCAGCAAGCAATCGAAATATTACTTTTCGGGAAAAAAATAACAACTTTAATTTTTTCTGACCTAGAAATTAATGTTTTTTGTATTATCCCTGACTCACTAACTCACTTTTCGCGACATCTTCGAAACAGAGAAATATTTAAAGAGCTTTTCCTGTAAAAATTTCCCATCGAATTTCCTATCATCTCTTTTTTTGCTCCGGTGACTTGGTTCGGCTGAAATCTACTCGAGCCGACTTTATTCGAATAAGCTTTACATAGCCGAGCTAGACAGAGTCTGACGCATGACGGCTCAGTCTCGTTCACTACCTAAGAAAAAGTGTGTTGATCACGCCAAAAGAAGTTTTCAGCGCAGCTCGCGCCAAAAGAAGTTATCACTTTGGAAATATTTTAGTAACACAAACCACACTGGCAGCATAAGGAGCAACTAGCGACTATTATAAAAATTGTCAATGATGATTGTGTTTTGAAATTGTGTGCCTAGTGCTACATGCCAATGACTTAGAAACTGAACATTGTTTCAATTTGCAATAATTATGACGTAAATAGTCAGCTAATAATAGTATTTTTTTTTTTAAGAAATAGTAGTAGCGTTTTAAGTTTGGTCATGTAGCGTTTATTGCTATTTTTGTGGGTGTTTTGTTATATTTCCTGTGATTTTTCAGGTTTGAAAGTGATGCGCTCACGTTCAAGAAATCCTATTTTCCCATAGTATGCAATTAATGCTATTACAAACGGAAGAGAAAAAAATTATTCGACTTATAGACCAAATAGAAAGTCCCATGTATGCTTAATAATACACGATTAATCATTAATGCTGAAAAAACATATAGATACTTTTGATTTCATCGTGACTTTCAATCAATAAGCAATTTGACTTATCGATACATCAGTATTTTCGGGGAACCAACGCAACGTGACGTGGTCCTGGTTTTTGGTAGTTGTTTGAGGTGACTCGTGCAGAATTTGTCTGATCAACATTACTTGGCGTGATGATGTGAAAATGATAAATGTGTGTTTTTGGATCAGTGGTGTATCTTGTATTAATTTTTCTCATTTAGGACGACAACAAATATTTTAGTTACGTTTGGCTAAAAATGTAAAACTTTCCTATGGAGCAGGATTTCAGCAATGCAGTTCTTACTGAAATCCACGAGTTATAAAAGAAAACTATGTCCCTAACAATTCAATTGCTCTCCCAAATGTGGCTAGCCATTATTAATCTAATTACAGAGAAAAGGCTAGTATATTAAGTGTAAAGGAATGTATGATTTCTCCAAACATTGAAATACTTAATCGAACACTTTTGCTTTATATTTAAAAATTTGGTCAAAATATTATTTAATTTTTCTCTTACTTTAAGGTCAACGTAATTTCTCGAATTATGCTATGCAATACCTAGCTGAACAAAGAAAATAAGCTGATTTTAATAAACAAATAGTTGTGAACAGTTATTTAAACTAAATCATGGATATCCGAACATTGAAATATATAATCGAATATTTTTGCCTTATATTTAAAAATTTTGGCAAAATATTATTTATTTTTTTTGCAATTTTAAAGTTAATGTAATTTCTTACATTATGCTGTACAATACCTAAACAAAAAATAGCTGATTCTAATAAAGAAATAGTTGTGAACAATTATTTAAACTAAATCATAGTTATCCGAACATTGAAATATTTCATCGAATACTTTTGCCTTTTATTTAAAAATTTCGGCAAAATATTATTAAATTTTCCCGTTATTTTACGGTCAAGGTAATTTCTTATGCTGTACCATACAATGCTGTGCAATACGTTATCAAAAAAATAAGCTGATTCTAATATACAAATAGTTTTGAAAAATTATTTAAAATAAAATGATAGTTATTTAAACATTAAAATATTTAATTTTTGTCTTAATTTCAAAATTTCGGCAAAATGTTATTTAATTTTTCCTTTATTTTAAGGTCAACGTAATTCTTATACTAATACGCTATACAATACCTGATCAAAGAAAATAAGCTGATTCTAATAAACAAATAGTTGTGAACAAATGTTTAAAATAAATCATAGTTATCCAAACATTGAAATATTTATTCGACTACTTTTGCCTTATATTCAAAAATTTCGGCAAAATATTTTTAAATGTTTTCCTTATTTTAAGGTCAAGGTAATTATACACTATGCTGTACAATACCTTATCAAAAAAATAAGCTGATTCTAATAAATAAATGGACGTTGTAGTTATTTAAATATTGAAATATTTAATTACTTTTTGCCTTATATTTAAAAATTTCGTTAAAATATTATTTAATTTTTCCCTTATTTTAAGGTCAGCGTAATGTCTTGCATTATGCTATACCATACCTGATCAAAGAAAATAAGCTGATTCTAATAAACAAATAGTTGTGAACAATTATTTAAAATATGTCATAGTTATCCAAACACTAAAATAATGCTTTTACTTTATATTTCAAAATTTCGTCAAAATATTATTTAATTTTTTCCTTATTTTAAGGTCAAAGTAATTTCTTGCGTTATGCTGTACAGGGTGGCTCGAATTCGTGTCTATGTATGGGGAACTCGAAAACCGTAAGAGATACAGTGTCGGTCAAATCAAGGCAAACTTGCGCATTTAAGTGCCTAACAAGATGTCGTTTAGAAAGTTTTAAAATTCCGAGTATTTACGGAGATATCCGAAAAAACCGAAATTTTTAAATATCGTTTTATTTTTTTCCTGGGCTTATTTAAAAACGAATTTCAAATCTAATTGCACTTTTGCATTGCCACTTTTTCCTCTCTATCCAATGATGATATCCAGTTTGAAGCGTTTCGTCTGCAAGTTCCTATAGTATCACGTAGTATGATCATAACTTGTTGATGTTCTCTATTAAATAAATTTTTTAATTGGTTAAAAGTTGGGAATATTTTATCTTTGCAGTAAGCAACTTGTTTGAGTAATAGTTCATGGCCATATTCTCCTAAAAAATAATTTTACTATCTTTTATTTTTAATACGCTCCAATTTTCCACTTAATACAAAAAACAAAATAAAATATTTTTATAGACTATAAAAATTTCAAATGTACCCACCTTAAATTATTTAAAATTACGCCAAAGCAAAATATATAATTAAAACAATAATAATAAAAATAAAAAAAAATAAAGAAAAAAAATTAAACACAAATAAAAACACATACTTATTATAATAACGCCAATACCATCTGAAAAACGATTAAAAAAATTAAAGTTCGTATTTAAAAAAAGAAAGTTGATGATGATCCCTTGAAGACAAAACATCGGATTTCAAACTGGATACCATCATTAGATAGAGCGGAAAAAGTGGCAATGCAAAAGTGCAATTCCATTTGAAATCCGTTTTTAAATAAGCCCAGGAAAAAAATAAAACGAATTTTCAAAATTTCGGTTTTTTTCCGGATATCTCCGGAAATACTAGGAATTTTAAAATTTTCTAAACGGCATATTGCTAGGCACCTAAATACGCAATTTTGCCTTAATTTGACCGACACTATATCTCTTACGGTTTTCGAGTTCCCCATACATAGACACGAATTCGAGCCACCCTGTACAGATCAAAGAAAATAAGCTGATTCTAATAAACAAATAGTTGTAAACAATTAATTAAAATAAATCATGGTTATTTAAACATTAAAATATTTAATTGAACGCTTTTTCCTTATACCTATTTCAAAATTTCGGCAAAATATGATTTAATTTTTTTCGTTATTTTAAGGTCAAGGTAATTTCCTATATTGTGCTCTTCAATACCTTATCAAAAAGAAATAAACTGATCGTAATAAACAAATAGTTGTCAACAATTATTTGAATGAGTACTTTTGCCTCATATTTAAAAATTTCGGCAAAATAATTATTTAATTTTTCCATTATTTTAAGGACAATGTAATTTCTTGTGTTATGCTGTACAAAACCTGATCAAGGAAAATATGTTGATTCCAATAAACAAATAGTTGTAAACAATTATTTAAACTAAATCATAGTTACGCAAAATATACTTAATTCGACAACGGATTGTAAAACCACTATTAAATTTAATTGATCCAATCAACGGATTAAATAATAATAAATTAAGCAGACCAATTAAGAGCAGATTGCAAAAACTGGCCTCCGATGTTAAATAGATTGTCTTTGAAACAATCAACGAAGTCGCCTCCAGAGGAACATAAAACTCCAACTAGGTAATTTTTCTTCAGTCGCTATTTTCTCAAACAGGATAAATAAATGTAGTTCACTTTAAGTAAAGCGATACCGCAAATAAGCAGCACTTTTGCGCTTTTATGGCTTCCTTTACGATGTTGTATTTGTTATTTTGTTTTTAATTAACTGAAATTGCTGCGTCTTGAATGCCAATTGCTTGATCGAGTAAATGAAAAACATTCGATAGTGAATTTAAAAAAAAAAAACATACAAGCCGATGCCGATGCCGGTCGTCTCAAATTAAGCTTTAAAATAACAGTCCAACTAAATATTTCATCGAACCTTGCAGGAATCCGTTTAAAAAGTTGAACACCGAACCTATAAGATTACTCAGTTCTCTGTTTGCTGATCACAGTGGTTTTCCTCTGAAACCATAAAGTCGAAAATCTGAGTCTTGACTTACAAGTAGATGGTCTTACTTTAGTATACCGGATGATACGTCTGCTCGTAGCCGACCAATAGGGTGTTGCCTGTTTTTAAATAAGCTCAGGAAAAAACTAAACGATTTTGAAACATTTCGCTTTTTTTCCGGATATCTGCGGAAATACTCGGAATTTTAAAACTTTCTAAACGGCATCGGCAAATTGTTAGGCACCTAAATGCGCAATTTTGCCTTAATTTGACCGACACTGTATCTCTTACGATTTTCGAGTTTCCCATGCATAGACTCGAATAAGAAGGAAATATATGAAAAAAACGTTATTTCAACTTTTCCAGTTAATATTATGAAGACCAGAATAATTCGTGTTGATTGTAATATAATATCCGGGTCATACTTAAATTCAGAAGCGTCTCACACATTATTTGAATTTGACATCGATGTAGAACCCGGCTATAAGCTAACTAAAGAACCAACAAATGTCATATATATGCCCGTAATGCCTGAGGGACGCTAGTTTATAGACAACATTACACTTCGCATCTTGGATGACAATGGCGAATTAATAGATTTTCAAGGTGAAAAAATTATAGTTAAACTAGAATTGAGGAAACTTCCATAAATTGTTTTCAAAATGGCTTTTTGTTACAATCGAATCGAACCAAAATCTATCAAGATCGTAAATAAAAGTAAAATACATCGTCCACGTCGAATCACTATTAGCTCAGATCTCGAATCGACTAGACATAATATCAGTAGAGACGACCAGAAGTTCCTGAAATCCTTGGGTCTAATATTGAGGATATGATGTTGCCTTCTAGTGAAAAGATGGAAGTTTTCGGCGAACCTGTTCTTGACAACTCAATAGTAAGTTTTCAAGAGCATACCTACAAACCGTATGGATCACCAACATTTAGAAATTCCGATGAAATTCGCATACCCGTACACTTTCAAGACCTTATTTTGGATGTATCAGAAAGTTATATTTACATTGAAGGTACATTTACACCAAACGAAGCCACAAAATCGTGTTACTTGTCTAATAATGCACTCGCTTTCCTGTTCGATGAAATTCGTTTTGAAATAGGGGGCGAGCAAGTTACCGTTGTTCGAAAGCTAGGAGTAACATCTACATTAAAAACAATGGCATCCTTTGGATCTACACAATTGAAAACATTGTATTCAAGAGGCTGGGGTTTATCGGCCAAAGAACAATTCATTTTAGACGCTACTAGCCATGTTTTTTCTGGAAAATTACCACTAAAATATTTAATGGGTTTTGCCGAAGATTATACCAAAGCAATATTGAATGTTAAGCAAGAGCTGATACTTATTATTGCTCGAACATTTAACAATTGTTATATTGGCGAAGTAGATGCAAACATCACAATAGATTAAATCGGATGGAAAATTCGTCACCTAGTACCAGAGGACCGTCAGAAGTTGACAGACTAAATTACTAAAAATTTCTAATATTTGGATCACTGTTTAAAGTATAACAACATTCGTCCAAAAAATAAGTACTAAAAAAATATCTGCCTTTATTGAATCTTTCCATCAACTTAACGACAGAAATTTGGTTCGTCATCAACCTTCCGCAAATACTTTCATAAATAATATTAATTATGTTTCTTTTTAATATTCATAAGGCAGTGCCGTATAGGTAGGTATACCAGCAGATTCCAGTTTCCACATTTAAATCACCATCATCATGTTTCCTCTCTTCGGTCCTATTATCGTTATTTTCATTTCCGCATCGGCAATTCTTCAGCAAAGTACCTTTTGCTTCAGATTTTGAGATTAATTTTCGCATAGTGAATGTGATTGGCATGGGCCGATTGGGAACCCAAACTATTTCCGCTGTAGTATGTACGATTTTTCAACGGAATAGGTAAAAAACAATTAAACTCATTGTAAATTACAAAAGAAAACTAGAATTTTGTTTACTATAAAATATTTCTTTTTTTGAAAAACTAATGAAATGACATTACATTTTTATCGATTATAGATCTAAAATAGTTAATGTACAGGGTGATCCAGATAACTTGTTAAATGGAAATACCTCTATTATTTTTGAAATTAGAAAAAATATTCCGTACAAAGTTGTGTGATTTCATCTGTTTTACATATGGTATTGGTACGTGTAAGTTTTGTTTTTTAAATGTAATATATAAAATTTTTAATGATTTTGAATGTTCTCTTAAATTCTTCACATTTTTTGCATAATATATCATGTATCAAAACTTAACGGTTTTCGGCAAATCTAAGGTTTTTGAATCACAAAATACTATGATTTTTTCCATGTAATTCCTTACCTACTTAGATACCTACTGCGATCTGGAGATACAGTTACCTTTATAACAAGTGGCGTGGCCACTCGTGCCTGCGGCACGCGCGAGGCCCTTCGGGCCTCGTTTATGTGACCTTCGGTTACACATGATTGCCACGCTCCTATCCGTACCGTGGCCTATAATTAGAAAGCCCTTATATTTAGAGTTATCAATCGCTAGTCTAATTTTAGCGTGATAAATTTCTAATTGGTTGCCATGGTAACCGACTTGTCAACGTCAATCGTTAATTTTCTTAAATCTTTACCTAAATACCAAATATCTCTAAGTCGTACGATTGACGAATAATGACGATTTTTAACTTTTTTTGGTTTCCATAGCAACCAATTTTTTAGTATCAAATTAGGCTTCATAAACAATCCTAAGTCCAATACTATATCTTTTATTAGTGATATACATATTATTAATTGGTTGCCATGGTAATGGACTTGTCAACGTCAATCGTTAATTTTTTTTAATCTTTACCTAAATACCAAATATCAAATCTCTAAGTCGTACGATTGACGAATTAAGACGATTTTCTACATTTTTTGGTTACCATGGCAACCAATTTTTTAGTCTCAAATTAGGCTTAATAAACAATCCTAAGTACCATACTATATCTGTTATTAGTGATATACATATTATTAATTGGTTGCCATAGTAATCGACTTGTCAACGTCAATCGTTAATTTTTTTAATATTTACCTAAATAGCAAATATCAAGTCTCTAATTCGTACGATTGACGAATTATGACGATTTTTTACTTTTTTTGGTTACCATAGCAACCAATTTTTTAGTATCAAATTAGGCTTCATAAACAATCCTAAGTACCATACTATATCTTTTATTAGTGATTTACATATTATTAATTGGTTGCTATGGTAACCATGTTGTCAAGAAAAAATGCTAACATACTTTCACCTCTACTTATAAATTGACACCGAAAAAAGGAAAAGTTGGTCCTTGTTTACGCGAACAAAAATGCCAAAAAATGGTAACTTGTCCTGTTTTCACACCTTGTATATTAACAGATCATAACCAAAATCAATAGGCTTCGAGGGTTTGTGGACCTCTACCTCTATGCCAAATTTCAAGTCGCTGTCTTCAAAATTGCGACCTGTAAATGCCAAAAAACGGTAACTTGTCCTGTTTTCACACCCTGTATATTAACCGATTGTAACCAAACTCAACAGGCTTCGAGGATTTTTGGACCTCTACCTCTATGCAAAATTTCAAGTCGCTATCTTCAAAATTGGAACCTTTAATGGCCAAAAAACGCCAACTTGTCCTGTTTTCACACCCTGTATATTAACCGATCGTAACCAAAATCAACAGGCTTAGAGGGTCTGTGGACCTCTACCTCTATGCAAAATTTCAAGTCGCTATCTTCAAAATTGCGACCTGTAAACGCCAAAAAAGTGTAACGTGTCCTGTTTTCACACCCTGTATATTAAACGATCGTAACCAAAATCAATGGGCTTGAAGGGTTTGTGGACTTCTAACTTTATGCCAAATTTCAAGTCGC
>JAEQML010070719.1:0-16606 GCA_016904865.1 Pissodes strobi | reverse complement strand
CAAATGTTTTTTTATAGTTTGGGTGATTTTCTTGAATCCATCATTTTCGATTAGGCAATTTCCTGAAACCAATATCTTTGGTTGGGTATATACTGGCTGCCGGGCCTGTTCTTGTTCCTTAACAATTAAGTTTTAAAATAGTGTAAATTGATTTTAATACATATTAGTGTGCTAGTTTGGTCTCCCTGTAAAATTTTAAATGTCCTATAAATTATAAACGATAGTTTAGTTTTAATCCAGAGACCATTATCATATGGGTGTGTTGTTCAGACAATGCTTTGTTTTAAACTGGATTGTTAGATTTAAATAACATAAGCATAGCACAGACATAGCATAGCATAAGCACATGACAATAAATGGTCTGTTTATAAATAAACGAGCTTGTGATATGTTGCGTCTGAGCTGTAAAGCGAAAATAATAACCTTACAAATTTTATAATTTTCTTTAAATTTTCCAAAGAAGTATACTATAGAACCTTATGCATATTAGTTTATAAATACTTACCATTCTCAAAAATAAAAAGCATACAAAAAGCCAATACAGCAAACTTTATTGAATATCACATATCATTCTCTCAAAAGGTAAATACAACTATAATTCTGTGTTCTCATTGGTACATAACATAAGAACTTAAAAGTTGGTGAACTTCTTAGGTCAAGCTTATGTTATGTCGATCTATACTTTGCCTGACTTAAATTTGAATGTTTAACTTCTTATGCTCATGTTATGTCAATCTATAAATCCAGCTTTATAATATTGGTCCATGCTTTGTTTTGTACTAACTTTTCTTTTGACGTATGTAAAAACTATATATGAATATTGACACTAAAGATGATTTGATATCCAAATCCAACAACAAATACTTACTCGCTTTGGCTTTGCCCTTTCATGTAAATATTTGGGTAGTGCCTCGAAAATAATTGGTTTTGCACCATCATGGAGACGAGTTCTTGTTCCAATTTTATAAAAGCAAGACTTTTCAAAATGATTGGAACAAAGCTTGTCATTTTTTGTGGGCACCCAATCTGCCCTATGCATATTTTTGATCCACAGTGCAAGTCTTTCGGGATCCTGCATTGGAAATCTAGAACAATATGAATTTTTAACTATATAGCACAGAATCACAGATTATACCTGACTACGCCACTGACCCAAACTAATCTGATAAGCATAATTTATGACTTTAAACATTTATTATAATGTCGGGAAATGAAAATAATACTTGGAATTAATAAAACTGGTTTGCTTTGGCTATGGCACGGTGAATATTGGAAGCATTTTACTTATTTTTACTATTAAAATGGAAAAAATTTACATTTTTGTAACTACATAACCAAAGTTAAATATCGATTTTTACCTGTGAAATGTAATTCCAGTCACTTTTTTCTCGCTTCGGCTTTTGCAGCCATACGCTGAACAACCCACCATGCTAAATTACCAAATTTTTTATAAACTAAATAGAAATATTAGTCAGAATAACATAAAATTTGCTAAGCGTCACCAAAAATTTTTGTCACCATGGTATGGCGGCCGATCGATTTTAGACCTCACACGCAGATCATTGGCGAATATGCGTGTTACGGGTCCATCTTCTTTCTGGCCTTTTCCTTTATTTCCAGACGCTTCCGAGCTCTTCCTACTAAACCGAGACCGTCGATTCTCTAGCAACCCTCACACAATAGCGAGGTAATTATTACTAAAGTTTTTTTTTGTCTAAATTAACGATTTAATTGCTTTATCTGTGTTAACCTTTTTTGTGCATATTCCACCATTTGCTTTGCGTCCCATGTGTTACCTTATCTACTCCATTTTATCATATCTGAATTTTTATTTTAATGTGACGTTAGTTCTGATCATATGGGGAAGTTTATATTTTCTTCTAGGGGTGATTCATACCTATCTTTTTTATATTCAAGTTGTCTGTACCTTAGTATTTCTTTTATTTGCTGATGGTCATTGAAAATCCATTGATATTTTTTTGGGGGAATTTGTTTTATAAAGAAAATATATTTATGCAAGGGGGGGCTATAGGTTTTTTTTTTCTTTGTCTAATGCGTATTGGGTTATTGCGGGGTTCTAATACCGAGCTGCCATTTCAATTACCGGGCTACCAGTTCTACAACCGGGCTACCCCGCTGCAATTCTAATACCGGGCTACCAGTTCTAATACCGGGCTACCAGTTCAATTACCGGGCTAACAGTTCAATTACCGGGCTAACAGTTCTTCTACCAGTTCTATTACTGGGCTACAAGTCCTATCTCCGGGCCAATTTTATCACCTGGCTACAGATCGTAGCTCCGGGCTACACTAGAGCCAACTTTATCTCCGGGCCAATTTTATTGCCGAGTCCTCTGCTGGTTCTACCCTCGGAGCCAGTGCCATAGCAGTATCTACGGGTGCCCGGTGCCTTCACCAGAGGTACTTTTTACCTCCACTTCCGAGTATGACGAAGCGGATCTAAAGAGTACCGTACAGAAGCATTTGTCTTAGTTATTATCTCTTGTTTTTTTTTGTGATTAATTCTGATGAATTTCGCACTATAGATTCATTTCATCATTCATTTATTTTTCTGACCGATTGATATAATCGTTCTTAATTTTCCTTTTTTTTTTAATATAAATCAAGCATTGACAGTTGAGCTTTAAGATAGTATTCAAGAATTTTAATCTTTTTATTCATTTATCGGGTCCATTGATTTAATTATTGTGGCCATTTAACACTACCTACTATTGTTGCTAAATTTTTAATTGGTGCAGCTACTAGCACGCATACATATATGTAATTAGCTTAGGCGAAATCAAAGTGATCACTTATTCGGATTGTAGTGTTTAGCGTATTTAGTTGTAAGGCATACCGTACCGAGTGTTATCAACAGAATTGGTCTCCGTACAATCTCCATATTGTACTCTATTTATCAATTACTTCAATAGTCATTTGACATTCCTTTGCATTTAAATAGTCAAAAGTTTTACTCTAGTATTGTTGCTGTGTTTTAATAAAAAAAGACATAGTAGCAAATAGATTGTTCCTTAAATTATAGATTGTGTTTTCTTCTTAAGTTAAGATTGAGTTCCTTTGATTTAATAAGCGTGTCTAGCCACCTCGTACAACGCCAGCGGAGCTTTTTCAGTTTAGTTGGGAAAAACTGGTGGCGCTCTACAACCCCACTACCGGGGCCGGGCATTTGTAACACGACTCTCCGGTGCCAGGTTTGTTTTTAATTAAAAATCTTTACTTTTAACTTCAATAGGAAAAACGTGTTGCAACGTATTAAATGAAGTAAATGTCACGCACCAAATTTTAAACGATCGACTTTTCATAAATTGTTAAAGGATTTAAATTTTACATGGAAAAAGTGAAGACGAAATATTTTATTAATGGATAGAGAAGAAATTGTGTTGCGGAGAAGATAAGATAAAACCATTCAGAGAACAAAAGTGAAAAATTTACTATCTCGACGAAACGTGTGTTAATGCAGGATACACTACACCTAAGGTATGGGTTGATCAAACTGTTACATCATCAAGAAAGGCCTTTTTAGACGAACCCTCTACCGGATAAAAAAAATCCAACAGGTGAGCATGTTGCACGGTTTCATTTTCTTATTTGTTTCTCACATTAGCGTATACTGTGCGTCCCAAATTAAGCCTACATGTGTGTATAAGAGATAGAAGAATGGTTAAATTGGGAAAGTTGTAGACAATTTAATTTATAATTGAATGGTTCTAGAGATTTTGGTTTTTTAGACATTTTGAAAAAACTTATGCAGTTTCAAAAATACATAATAATATATTTTTAAAATCTGTAGAAAAATTTTTGAAGCAACTTCTTATGTAGAATATATATTTTTTTAAATACGAAAACCATTTTGTTTCGAATTTTTTAGGTAAAGGAAAAAGACCTATCGTCTGTCATATTCGCAATGAAAATGGATTTGTTGATGGTGGGCTGTGGTGTTTCGAATCCAAAAGAAACGGGCGATTATCACGAGGAGATGAACGTAGAATCATTTGAAAACTGGTGTATCGCCATTTTACCCCGTTTGTCCTTGATAATGCGCCGTATCATTCTCGATGACTAGAGAAGATTCCCACAACTTCTTCAAAAAAAAAGAAGACATTCAAGATTGGTTACGGTCGAAGAATATCTATTTTGAAGATTCAATGCTCAAGTTCAACTTTTGGCCGCCAAAGTTTGTATTCTTAACATCTAATATGCCCTTAACCATCAAAATCCAACAAGCGTCGTTGCGACATATTTTCAAAAATAGGTGGGATCTGAGGATCAATAAATATTCAGACTATCAGGTGAGGAAAAAAAGTGGTCCAATCAAATCAGCAGCAAAAAAAAAACAGAAAAGGAAGAAATGGGAATCGATGATGATATGAACGCTGTAAGACGAATTATACATTGATTTTATTTTGAGAAAGGAATACCCAGCTTATGTAAAAGATTGCTGACGAAGAAAACTATAGGCGCCAACCTTCACTCCAGCTTAGAAGGAACTGGGAGTGAATAACCTCAAATCGAAAGGAGAGAAAATTTAATTTTGAGAATTTAAAATTAGATATTGAATGAAATAAAGTATGTCAATGCGTAGGCTAAAACGAGCTGTCGCCGAGCGTATAAATTAGGCCCTAGCTCAAATAACGGAGAGTAGGGTGCAGGTTGATTTATTTAAGGCGCCACGGGCTTTTAGACAGCACAAGCGAGAATTATCCCAAAGTTGAATTACGGAACTCGTTTTAGCTTAAGCTTTGCGACAAAATAAATGTATACAAAAACCTCGTTATTTATTTCTATCAGGAAAATCGAGCAATAAACCAATAAAAATAAGTTAGAAAATTAGATTAAATATATATATATATTCCGGCAATTTATCAGTAACAATAATGGAAAAATAATTATCCAAAAATTAATCTAAATCAAAGTCGATATAAAGCGAGCATACAAGTTAACCGAAAACTAAAGTGAGAACTATTATTCAAAAATCAATCAAAAATGACTAAAGAAAGAGGCAAACAAATATTAAAAATTCAATCAAAAATAATCAAGAACGTTTCAATTATTGAGCGCTAATGATAAAAAACAGATACTTACGGAAGCGGCCTGTCCTGTTGGATGTTCGCTTAAGTTCTAATTAAATAAAATAGGTGAATAAACAAACAAGAATTGGTTTTATTACCCAACAATGAAATATCACAGCTGATCAGGAAAAGAAAGATTAAAAAACAAGAAAATTTCAGCAGACCAATCTTATGGTAACACTATATTTTTAATCGAAATAAAATAAAGGTAGGGTTTACTCGGTGAAATAATTCACACGCTTACTCTAAACAAATTCCGATATATTTAATTGTAATTGATGACGATCGCTTAAAGCATTAATAAAAAGAACGTCAGCAAAATATGTCGAAAGCCAGCGATACTGCAAATAACTTCACGTTATAGGTAATTTCAATTAACTCGAGTAATCACCTAATTAAAGACTAATTCACCGGCTCGAATCATGATCCGTCACATATGCCCTGTAACTAACTAACTATGGTTATTCAGTTCAATTAAGTTATGTTAATAACTGCCGCAAAAGAACAATATATAAATAAGCTAGTTAGACCTGGCGGTATTATAGCCACCAATTAATTACAGACTTTAACATGTGGCAATTTACTCCACGGTCAAATTAACGGTAGGACGCAGATAGTAAACAATCTGTTCGAGTAACGAAAATATGAACGGCCGCAATAAAAAAAAAACAATTTAAAACAACGCGCAAAGTCTACTAGTAGTTATCTGATCTACGGTTATCCAACGTAAGCCAGAAATCGTGACAACTGAGAATAATAATTAAACTAGTTCGACCTACAACGATATTGCGTCAGTCAATTAAAGGTTCAAAAAAAAACAGAAACATTCGATCCAATATCTGATTTATTCTAGATCAACGGATCTATCTGAATTTCAGAATTTGATTAAATAAAAGCAAGCATTTAAGTCTCGCCAAAATTGCCCAAAAATTCAAAGTTCGTTTAAGTGAAAATTTGAGAATTTAATTAAATAAAATCAAGTATTTTAGGCTTGACAAGATTGCCCAAAAATTCAAAGTTCATTCAAAAGAAATCTTGAATGACTAAATGTTGCCTTAATTAAGGAGAAAAAGGTTAAAAAGGTATTCTTTGTTCGTAAACAAAGCCAGAGAAAAAATAATAGTTAGGGATCGTAGTTAATTACACAAATTTGCCGCAGCATAGATAGATGGAAAAGAAAATAAAATGGAAATTGCTCACTTGGTCGGTGAGTAACTCCTCAGGCAGCTTCCAGAAAGAACTGCTTCCGGTAGGAAGAAGACTTCCTTGACAGGCGAAGGACTGCAATGCTCTATACAGGTGGTACGCTAGACAGGCGTAGCCAAGGAACACTCTCTGTCGCTAACGATGCTCGTAGATAACAATGAATAACTGGACGAAAGCAACAGACCTCACAGTAAAAGCAAACCCAAGGGTAGTCCCCTGTGAAAGAACACATATTCAAGGTAGGTACTACACGTAACTCTTAATGGACGAGCATTATAACTCAGTGATTCAAAATCAACCATCAAGGGAAAAGAGAAATCAGATTTAAAAAAAAAATAATAATTTACCTGTGTAGGGGTAGCCAGTTGTTTAACGCTAAACGGCTTTTAGTTGGGCGAGTGGGCTTCTGTACGAGATTAGAAAGGAAATTAAAAATCTGCCCACGTGCCACACAAAATGATGGCATTCACAGAGAGACAAAAAAAATGCACAAAAAAACTCAACTCACCTTGCAAAGCAGCACTCAAATCCCACAAAGGACAGTTTCAGACACCAACATTTGCGAAAAGATAAGGTACAACTAAAGACTGAAACTGTTAAAATGACCCGGTCAGAAAAGTCCCATTAACAGGTGAAAATCAAAATTGAATCCAACCGGCGTCTAAAATGACTGCTTGACTCGGTTCGTCGTAAAAGAGTGACCCAAGCGACCGAAAGCCGAAGAGCAGCACCGCACGAAGATTCCTACCTCGGAAGAAACTCGCTCAAACAATGAACTTGCAGCATGGTTGATTACTGTTCCCCTCAATAATTGATCCAAGGGAATTAAACGATAAAAACCTAGGATTTCGATGCACAGGCATCCTGACAAAAAACTATCCATAGTAGCCAAAAGGGCATCGTCATTAAGCCACTTCAATTAATAGATTTCCCAATTATTCATAGACAATTAAAATAAATGCGTGCGACGCTCAATCCCATCAACCAAACCCAACACAGTATGCGACGGAGCCGGAAACAAAGCCCTCTACCATCGACTTAATCTTCACGCGCTAAATTCAATTTGTTGAAAATGGCATCATTTCGCAGCGAGGATTTATTTAAATTTCTCGATCAATAGGACGACGAAGCCAAGTCGGCCGGCATATCTACGAGGGTCTTCCCGTTATTACCTACGAATGCGTTCGGGACCATGTGAAGGGTGACAAATTATAGGGTGATTTACACATCGATATACGCCGGATAAAAGGGCCTGTGACAAAACATTCAATTTCAAATGGTTTATTCCCATATGCCTAAAAAAACTTAAAACTAGGAAAGGCAGAAGTACAGTGAGCATAAAAAGAATACATCAAACATTAAGGAAAGTACCTTTCTACACAGAACCAAAGTTGAAGGTAGAGAATTGAATCAATGTATAGAAGCAGTGTTGTGTTCACTGTTCAGCCTGTATTGTCTCCAGTCTTTGCTCAAAGGGAATAATATTCAATATCCTTTATTAGAGACGATAGATGATTATATATTCTTAATGCAGATATTTAAGGTCCCAGGGGACAACCAGGAACATAAAGATTATTAGCCCATCTCGTTCTATAAGAATTTAAGTCAGTCTATCTGGAAAATTCATTCATACCTTTAATCACATAACATCGCATTGCTGACTATAGATGGTTAATATTATAAACGTTTCACGGCAAGATGCGCCGAAAGGCAATCCAAATATAGCAAACAATTATCTTTTGGGCTTTCAGTACTCTAGAAATGTTGTTAGAACTACTTATTTTTTTATGGAAGTGGCACACACACATTAGAGGAAGATCCTATGGCGCTCGACGAGCGGTGTGTGTGCGAAGATATTGATCGACACGGTTCTTGTATAGTTGTAGGTTATAATTAGGGGAAAACAGATGTCCTGGGAGTGAGTTCCAGTTCAGTAAAGCGATGTTCTGGTGTTTCCAGTTGTAAGACGAACTGGTGCGCTCTTGCCGTCTGTCGTGACTGTCTGACAGGAGTTGCCAGAGGCGGGATGAGGCGGACCAAATCCTGGGAACATCTGCCGTGAAAGTATCTGTAAAACGGGGACATCTCGGCCGCATGTCTGCGGTGTTCCAGACTATCCAGATTCCGGGTCAGCTCCGGGTCGGCGACGAGACGCACAGCTCTCTTCCGAATGGAATCCAGCAGCTTTAGGGTGTGCTTTGGTGCGGCACCCTGGATGTGTGAGCAATATTCTAGGCACGGTCTTATTTGCGCTTTGTAGTACAAAAGCAACTGCTGCGGTGTATATAGTTTTTTGTTGCGAAATAGCACACCAAGCCCCTGGGAGGCTGATTTTGCGATGTTAGCAACGTGGTCATGCCAGGTTATATCGCTGTTGACCGAGACGCAAAGCAGTTAGATTTACGAGGATGAAGGAATGGTCGATCCTGCCATAATGATGTCAGGGCCAGCCGTATTGGCCCTCTTGGTAAACGTGGCTGCTTGGGTCTTTGCTGCATTGAACTAGACCAAATTTATGTCACTCCAAGTTTGAACTTTCTCCATGTCTTAATTAATTGCTGTAATGTGCTCCTGTCGGCGGTGATAACTCTCAGTCGCTGGTAAAGGTTTTTCTGATCTAAAGTGGGAGACAAAGGTACTGTCATCTGTAAAACTGTAAACAGGATTATTCTTTTCGGTCAGCAGGTCATTAATATAGATGATGAACGGAGTTGGTGAAAGTATTGCACTCTGAAGTACGCCCGCGTTAATGGTGAATGTGTCTGAGATGTGCCCATCAACTGCAACGTGCAGAGATCGGTTGTTAAGGAAACTGGCAAGCCAGCTGCAGAGAGAGGCTGGTAGTCCGAAAGACGGCAGTTTGTTGAGCAGTCCGTCATGCCAAACTGTGTCGAATGCCGTCGAAATATCCAGACTCGAGACTCTCCGTAGTTCTCAATTGCCCTACTCCATATATGAGTGACATAGGCCAATATATCTCCTGTCGATATCTCTTTGCGAAAGCCGTATTGATTATCGCTGATTATTCTGCTGTTCTTGTTGTAGGTACTTGAGTAGTTGCTGATTGACTACACGTTCCATGACTTTGGAGATTATTGGACGCAAGGCAATTTGGGCGATAGTTTGAGGGCGTGGTTTTCTTTCTTTTTTGGAACAGGTTGCACTCCAGATACCAGATATTTATTTTCATGTAAGTTACAATTCTTAAATCACTAATTCTAACTAATAAGTATGACAAAGTGCTTAGCTCTGCTGTTATGCCAGGCTATGTTGCTGCATTGCCTTATTGGCCAGGAGGCAGGATCACCCATAGGGGGTTGGTGCTAACCTACTTAACTAATTCGATCAGTGGTATGTACGGTGCGTGCTAGCTTTACTTGGCAATTAAGAGTTTGGCATAACGCCGGCTGTTTGGTAGTACATATTGCATTGTTGTGTGTAGAAAGGGTGGTTATGTAGGGAAAATTTTGTTAAAAAACCCTACGTGAAACTGCTCAGACGGAGCAGGGCGTCAGAATGCTAAAATTAAGACTATGTACAATATATACAACATGAATATAAGACAAAACAATGAACTATGTACATGAAGGTTAAGACTTAACCGTGTTAAGTCTAGTCAAGTATTTGCAATGGCATAAGGTAGGTTGGACGAGTCCCACGGTATCGACTACGGAGACACGGATGCTTCGGTGGCTAAGAGTAATGTATGTTGAAATGGTCGATGGCACTTATTTATACGCCGACCAGGTCCCTTCACAGGCCCCGCCCACGCGTCCGAACGCCGTGGATTGGCCGGGTAAGAGCCAGAGCGCGCATAGTACCTGAAGGGTGATATGCTTCTGGTCTCCTGATACTTTTAGCTAATGACATTAATGGAAATATGCTTTTTAATCAGTGATTTTTCGAAAGTGTTATATACAATGGAGTTCCAGAGGGTAAGAATTTACGGTGGCATTAGTTGCCGGTAATAGAGTGCCAGTTCCCTGTAGATTGTTCCATGAGTAATGGGATTCTCAGGGTTATAACGCATATTAGCTATATTTGCAGTTAACGGGGAACCCGCTATCTGCTTTTCGAAAAACCTGCATGCGAGGGCATCGATGTATTCCCCAATGAATTCCATCTTTGCCCACGCATGCAAGTCGTCAATTCTAGCTCTATCCCAGATGCTCAGGGAAAAAGCAGCTCTAAGGTAATGGTTTTGAATGATTTGTATCTTCTTCTTGTGTGTTTGTGCAACAAAGCACCAAATTCGGGCGCCGTAAAGAAGAGCTGGTCGTATAACAGTGCGGTATAGGGTTAATTTATTTCCAGGACTTAGATATGACCTGGGGGATACAAGTGAGGTTAATTCCTTTTTTATGATTGCGTTACGCGCTACTATTGCATTGATGTGATGACTAAAGTTCAATTTATTATCAAATATGATGCCCAAGTATTTAACCCTGGGTTTGGGCAATATAGGGGTAGTTCCTATAATTAGTGGGGTAACGTTAATGTCTTTGCGCTTTCTTGTGATTATGATAAGCTCGGTTTTAGCTTCATTACGGGTTGTTTTCCATCTATCGTAGTATGGAATGAGCGCTTCTATATGCACCCTCAGGTTCTCCTTGGCCACCTCGGCTTGGGGATTCAGGGAATAGATTGCTGTATCGTCAGCAAATAAGGCTTTAAAGGTATTAGGATTTAACGAGATATCTGCTATATAAAGATTGAATAATAGCGGCGATAATACAGTTCCTTGGGGCACCCCCGCTAATATGTTCCTATTGGCGGAGTGCTTGGTGCCTATTCTAGTCGTAAAGACCCGCCCGGCAAGGTATGACGCGATGAGTGCTGTCAAGTGCAGGGACATGCTGTGGATTGCCAGCAACTTGTACAGCAACCCATCGTGCCACACCCTGTCAAACGCCTTCTCGATATCAAGTAATAGAAGGGCTGTTGCCTGTTTTGTGTTAAAGCCATGATATATGTCGGATGCGATTTTCGCGGCCAGCATGACGGTGCCGTGCTGCCCGCGAAAACCGCTGCTCGGGCAGAGTGTCAGGTGCGGCACTATAGACGTTAGCGAGGTAGCTCGCAAAGGCTTCCGCTTTTCCAATGTCGTCGCCAAATTCTTGGCCTTGGTGCCTTATGACAGGCATTTGAGCGGTGCCTCCGCGAACGCGCCTCACTAACTTCCATAGTGAACCGTCGTCCCTGCCTACCGTGTTTATGTAAGCCAGCCACGTCCGGTTTTTGTGCTCACGTATCTCAGCCCTGATTTCCTCGGTCAGCGCATTGATCTGAGCGGATTCCATTTGTGTCCGGTTTCTTTGCCATCTCCGTCGAAAGCGGTTTCTGTAGGTTATTAAAACCAGGATATGGTCGGGGAGGGATTCAGTGCTAGGGCGCAGTGTTACCCTAGGACAATGTGCATCACGGATGCGCAGCATGTTGGACGTAAGAATTTCAACCTCGTTTTCTAGTTCCCGGACGGTTGTCAGCTGCTCAGGGATGACAGTAATCTCATTAAGCTGTGCTCTGAACGCCCTCCAGTCAACATTCCTATACGAAATGACGGTGTCATTTGACAAGGGGACCCTGCAGTATAGGCTAATCTTGACTGGGAGATGGTCAGAGTTGAGATAAAAAATCTCTTGCAGCTGAGATGTCCTGTCCAGGTTGCACTCGAGCGACTTTCCAACACGATGGGTAAATCCCTTTTCCGTAAGACAGAGAAAAAAGCCTGAAAAAACGGGTACTAGTTCGTTGGCGCAGCTATTTACCACGGTGGCAGGTATTCCGTCCTAGGATTTTACGAATATCACGGTGATGAAACTTGACTTCTGCCATGGTATTTTTGATGTTCGATATGGTGGGGAGAACCTTGCCTTGGGGCACGTCTAAGGTAGAGTGCGATGAAAACATTTTCGCGAGCATGTTTGCTTTTTCCTTGGCTGTAGTCGCCGTGATGCCACGTTCGTCCGTCAAAGGTGGGAGAGACGTTTTTGTAAAGTTATTACTTACTGCCTTTACAAGTAATTCATCAGACAATACTGATTGAATTAAAGCATAATAGAACATTTTGACAGCATTTGTGGCTATAAAGTATCTCAATTGCAAAATCGCAAATTTGTTGTTGACAATTTGTTGTATTTATACATGTTCAATCTGGTTGCGCCACGTAAGGCATTGCTCGATAGCAATTCCCAAGAAGTCAACCCTCTCTTATATATATAGTATGGAAGTATTATTAGGTGTAAAATTCATATAGTTAGTCTTGGTTCTGTTAAGTGTATTATCTAGTCGTTTTCACCGTAGTTTGGTGATAACACCCTGTATATCTGTAGTATGATTGAGTCATAATTAAACCCAAATACATTTATTTCACCCCAGGAAAACCACAATTTCTGTATTTAAAATATCGCATTTCAGTTACTCTTTATTCCGAACTTGGATTGTCGGTATAATAGATTCCGTTATATGCAACAATCGGTGGAAAGAATGCTCCGCCAAGGAAATCGTTATTAATCTTTCTCAATTTAATATATCCTTGCCTCCGTCAATGTTGTGTAAACAACAAGGTGTAAAATAAAGAAAGAACATTCTTCTATCCCTCATCTGTTCTCGCACAATTTCCCCCTTTATTTCTCCCTGCCAATGCCGCGCCGGCCGGTATAGATTCTGGTGCCTTACAAACACTCAACTCTGATGCATCGATCCAGTCATCTCTCTGCATGCATTTGGCGGCAAGTAAACCTACTCATCCGTAGCTCTGGCTGACGCCAATATGTTTAGTAGTTTTTCTCATTTGATTGCACAGATATTTAGAGAATATCTCCGTACTCTCTGTTCTCTTTGTCCAAGCATGGATAAAGAACTCCTTTGGGCGTTTTAACGCATTTTCTAGAGATACGTAGCGTCTCTGCTGTTGAAGATAGAAGAAGGTAAAATGGCAGATGGAAATTTGTAAGTGTAGACAAATCTATTCCTTACTCAAGATTCGAATCAAATGTTCGAAGACTTACATCCCTGGTGAAGTTGAAGTTAAGTTGAGAGATTCGAAGAAGACGTAAAGGACAAAGTATTTAGTGTGAACGAAAAGGCAGTCAGTTGAAATTTTGAATTGACAGAAAGCTCAATTAAATTCAATAAAGAAAGGAGATATCTAGTTCAGCGTTTGATACAGTTTTTAAGATAAATACCTAGTTTTTGTTTTTCTTAATATAGGACGTAAAAATAGATATATACAATATAAAAAAAACGTTCATTGCAATATTTCATATTTTAGCAATATCGCGAATAAGCCATCAAAATATGTTCGCCTTGGGTGTGTTTTGGGAATAAGTTTGGGCATGGCACCCCAAAAATTTTTCGCCTGTAAAGCCACGAGCCGCCACTGGTTCTGAATCTCAAGGACGACAGTAAAGGCCTATTTAAGGGCCAAAATACACAATATAAACATTACAAAAATCCATTCAATATTAATTTATCTTTAATAAACAGTACTTGTTAAAATAATGCTCAGTCTTTTATTAATTTAAATAAATTGCCTATAGACATGCCACTGGCACATCGATTTTCGTCAGAAATGATAAAATCCACTGCATCTAAACTACGTATCGCCTTAATTTCAACCGCTGATTTTTTGTTACTATCTGCAGTTTTGGAACGAACGTTAATGAAGGTCTGGATCATTCTCTTGTTTCGCAAAAATATAAATGGCCATCATTTTGGCAATCAAAAGAAAATTGATTCATAAATATTTATTATGGTAATATTTTTACCACATAGCTAGAGGCAAATCAGAAATTAGAGATCAAAATCAACGTCTATCTTGTTTAAATTAAGCTTACCTGCAATTGAGATTTATTAAAGTGAGTGTTATCCGACTAGTTATTTCGATAGTTGCCGACGCTATCGAAGGAGGATGATTTTAATTGATCGTAAATTTATGTAAATAGTTTTGCAATAATTTTATCGTAACTTGTGCAACAAGTAGGTACCTAAAGTCTTGCCTGAGATTTTTCTACGTTTCAGCACAGGTGCATGGAAAACCAGTTTTGGAGTAGCTTTATTACCACTAATTAGTAATCAATTTTTTTATTTATTTTAGGTTTACTAGTATAGATAACCTGTTGGACTCCGCTGTTACGTATTGGTGTGAAGGATTTGTTATTTTTTTTTTCAAAGATAAGTGGCACCATTTAACAGAGTGCTGCAAGTTACGGTTTTTACTGTAAAATAATATAATAACTTTAATAGGATTCTGAAATAACGAGCCTTAAAATTATGAACATTGCGAATTGCATTGAATTTCAAGTGGTTTAATTAACATAAATTATCAAGTAAAAAACAGTTTGTGCTTAAGACCAAACGGTAGAAGTGAAAACTTCAATAAGGCGAGATTAATATTACGAAATACAAGTATCATTTTGGGTTCTATATTTTGAAATTATTTGCGATTATTAAAGAAAAATTTTACCTTAAAATTTACCATAAAATGTTCAGATTTGCCGATCCGGGTCATTGTCCTATTTTCAAACCGTTTTAAGTAATCTTTCAGGCAAATAAATTTACACGTTCTTCAAATCTACGTAGAAATCCATCAACTGACTACTCTACCTACAAAAAAATCTGCACATTTTCGATCCTGATCCATTTTTCGAGCCTCAAACTGTTTTCAATGGTATTTAGGCAATTAAATGTATAAATCAATATTTAACCCAAACGTTATCTCAAAATATTGGAAGATATATTCCTTCAAATTTCCCATAAGGCATCAAAAGCAAAGCTATCTATTTAAACCTGTAAAATAGCCGAAATATTGAAACTTTGGATTTTTTGTGATTTTCTGCATGTTTCAATTCAATCTCGATTTTTTCGTGTTTCCTGTTCTCGAACGAAAAGTTGTTATGAAACTCTTTTGTAGCAGAGGTCTTACGAATGTGACAATGCTTTCTTTAGAATAGTTATGCATCGACTGACGTACGGTTAAAATAGAGATTTTGCAAACTGAAGATGAAAAATATCGCCAATTCAGCATTTTCAATGGGATCGATGCAACTTTTTGGTATGTTCTACTCATATTCTCCCTTTAATGTACGACACTTTGGCTGATCCAAACTATTCGATTTTCCAATAATAAAAGTGGATGTATCGTACCAAAGCTCGAATGGCAAAAAGTTTAAATTCAACTAGCTTACTTTGTTTAAAAGGGATCATAATTCCCAAGTAAATAGGTCAATGCAATTTTAGGTGTAGACTCCCGCCAAGGACTAATCGGAATTTCAAAAAAAAATTATCACAATAATATTAATACCCTTAATCAAAAGTTTTTCTTCTATCATTAATAAAACATAAATTAACGACCCAAAAAGGGGCGCCAGTCTGGCAGTTTGTGTCGGGCCATCGTCTGCTCTTACTTTGGCTATTATCATTCTATCTTTCATTTAAGTAAGCACTTTCCTTTTTTTCAAAACAATAGCTTCTTAGGTCATCGTTAATGCTCAAAAATTATTTTATATAACATTGATCACATCTTTTGACCTCATCTGGCTTAGGGGCAGTCAGTTTGTTCTTCAGACTTACTTTATAAAGTTAGGTACTTCATTTGTGTCCTGAATATCTATCTGTATAAATTTAGCTTACTTCCTGCGTCTTCAGATGCCACTTGTCAAGACTGTCAACTGTCAAGACTGTCAACACAAAATATCGCAGAAAAAATGCACCGTTCTCAACTTACATACTTATTTTTATACCTTCAAAATATTTTAACACCCTCAGAATCCTGATATAACGATGCCAATTGTATCATTTTCTTTCATAAAGATCTTAGGTACATCAGCCATTTGCTTTCCGTTAATAAGTGGTTCTTCTACTTGCTTTTCAGGTAACACTGATGATGGCCTAGGCCGAAAGCGCTCTGTTGTTATGCTTCTATAGGAAGTCCTTTTTGGATTAAAATTTTGCATGGAATACAAAGTGTTTCATTTAGTGTGATTCATACATGCACACAGCCACTACTCTTCACTTCACTTTTTCGGCCTAGTAATCGATGTTTTCTCATTTTCCTAGAAAAGTCCATTTTTAAACCAGAGAAATCTTTAGAGTTTTTCTTCTAGAAATTCCTTCGCACTATCCTTCAGTTTTTTTTTTATTTTTGCAATTTTCTTGGCGTTAGAATAATTCAAATTTATCATTTTTTCCAACTATGGCCAATTTCAATCGAATTCGAAAGACCGTCAAAAGGTACGTGTCTAAAAAAATCCATCAAAATTGGTTAATATTTTTGACAATCCTAAATTGAAGACAAATAAAATTGACGTC